>WOXC01001938.1:0-47296 GCA_011680675.1 Gymnobelideus leadbeateri | reverse complement strand
GAGATTTTGAGTTACATTTTCCCCCGTTTTTCCCCTACCCACCCTCCCAGAATAGCAGTCCCACAAGATATTGCTTGCTCCACTCTGCTCTCTCCCATATCTTCTCCCATATGCCTTTCAACTTTTCCATTAGAGCAAGGTGAATCTCTGTGTCCCAATGCCTGCACATCTTATCTCCCAATTACAAGCAAAAGAATATTAATAATAGTATTTATATATATTTGAAACATTTAATTTTAAGACCTCAAATTTCAGATCCATTCCCTTCCTCCCTTGTCACCCATTCCCTCTGGGAAGATAAGCAATTTAGTATATGTTGTACATGTCTAGCTATGCAAAATATTACCATAGTAGATATATTGTACAAGGCTGTTTATTCTGAATATCATATGCAAAAATGTGTTACCAACAGTCCAAACTGGTCATACAGTCAGGCTAGAGATTATAATCTGGAATAAGTTTTATACAGTCCACTTTGTGATTGACTGCGAGATTTAAGACATTCTCACCATAGAGATCTGCTGGTGGTTAAAATTCAGAAAACCAGTGTAGGACCAGCTATGAGGCAAATAATTTTTCTTGTATCCTAATTCTTATAATAGTAGAAGAAGCTATAGCCAGGGAAAGGGAAAGTCTAAGAACATCAGAATCTTTCTTCAAATTAAAAATAATAGATAATTAAAATATATTATTCTGTTGTTGTCAAGAATATGTGTGGGGGGGGCGGAGCCAAGATGGCGGAAAGGAAGCAGTAACCTTGCTGAGCTCCTCTGTCACTAAGTCCAAAAGGGTAAATCTGAGCAGATTCCAGAGTGACGAAGCCCAGTGGAAGACAGAGTGTGGCAGAATCCAGCACAGGAGGTTGCCCAGAGTGCCCGCACAGTTCGAGCGCAGAGCGCGTGGGGTCTGCACAGCTCAGACCTAAGAGCAGGCAAGCAGAATACACCAGAGAGAGAAAAAGCCCCAGCCTGCAGACTTACCAAGGACGAATCGCAGTCATCTCGCAGAGGGAACGGATCATTGGAGCCAGGTAGGAGAGTCGGGCCCCCAGTGGAGAGAGTGGCTTCTCAGGCTGCATTCAGCCCCCAGCCTGGAAATTTAGAAACTGCCTGCCTGTATGATACAGGGGCTGGAATGGCAAAGTAAATTCTAGCTGCTCCGATCCTCCCATCCCTCCTTCATGAAGCAGAAAACCCAAAGATAGTCTCCCACCCAGATTGAAATCCCAAGTTAATGGAAATAGCCTCAGGCTTGAGAATCTCCAAGAAAGGGTGTAACTGAGTCAGCCAGGAATCTGAAGAGAAGAGAGGGAGGGGACCCAACAAGCCCCACCTCACCTCACCAACAAAAGCCTACTTATAGCCCAGGGGTATAGAGGCAGAAATCTGAAGTGGTCAGACTCATCCCCACCTACGCATCTACATTCCTCACTGACTTCCCTGACTTAGCCATAAACTAGCCACCCAGAGGTATTCAAAGTCAAGGATCAGGCCCCAAACTCATAGCCTGAGACACTAAGAAACAGGAAGTCACAATGGGAAGGAAGGAAGCTGAAAAGGAGAAGGGGAAGGCAAGAAAGTCTATTTGAGCATACTATGCAGGGCAAGAACAACAAAACACACAGGACAATATAGACTCTCTGCCCACACCAGAGACCACAGAAGGAAACATGATCTGGTCTCAAGCCCAAATAGCATTCCTGGAGGAGCTTAAGAAAAATTTTAAAGACCAAATCAGGGAGGCAATGACCAACTTGGAAAAAGAAAATACCTCCCTAAAAAAGGAACTTCAAAAACTTATTGAAGACCATAATTCACTAAAAATTAGATACAACCAAACTGAAACTCAGAACTCTATGATGCAGCAGGAGTCAATCGAAAAAAACAAGATGATCGAAAAATTGCAAGAAAATGTAAAATATCTCACTGGAAAAATAACTGACCTAGAGAACAGATCCAGGAGAGACAACCTAAGAATTATTGGTCTACCAGAAAGCCATGATGAGAAAAGCAGTCTAGACAACATCCTCCAAGAGATTGTCAAAGAAAACTGTCCTGAGGTCCTGGAATCAGAAGATAAAATAGCTATTGATAGAATTCACCGGACTCCTCCTGAAAGAGATCCCAAACTGAAAACTCCAAGAAATATAGTAGCCAAATTCCAGAATTATAAGATTAAAGAAAAAATTCTACAAGCAGCCAAAAAGAAACAATTCAAATATCGAGGAACTACAGTTAGGATCACACAGGACCTAGCAGCTTCTACATTAAAAGAAAGGAGGGACTGGAATTTGATATTTCGTAGGGCAAGAGAGCTAGGACTACAACCAAGGATTAACTACCCGGCAAAACTGAGCATAATCTTTCAGGCAAGGAGATGGACATTTAATGAAGTAAGGGACTTCCAGACATTCCTAATGAAAAAGCCAGAGCTCAATGGAAAATTTGATCTCCAATTACAAGACTCCAGAAGAACATAAAAAGGTAAACAAGGGTAACATAGACTCACACATGCAGAAGTGCACATACCCACACCCACAAACACAAGCTCATTACTTGGGATGCAAAAAGAGCAAAATGTTCACATCCCTATATGTGGAGCTGATAACTGTCAATATTTGAAATCTCTATGATTATCATGACCTGCAAAGGGTGTGGGTATGAATGCACTAACATGGAGTCTAAAAAAAAAAAAGACTATTAAGGGGATGGATTAAATACCATAATCCTACAATATGCTGTCTTCAAGAAACACATTTGAAACAAAGGGATACCTACAGGTAAAGGTAAAAGGTTGGAGTAAAATTTATTATGCCTCAGCTAAAGTAAAAAAAGCAGGGGTAGCAATACTTATCTCAGATAAAGCAAAAGCAAAAATAAATCTAATTAAAAGAGATAAGGAAGGAAACTATATCCTACTAAAAGGCACCATTGAGAATGAAGCAATATCACTACTTAATATATATGCACCAAGTGGTATAGCATCTAAATTCCTAGAGGAGAAGTTAAAGGAATTAGAGGAAGAAATAGATAGCAAAACTATACTAGTGGGGGACCTTAATCTTCCCCTCTCTGAACTCAATAAATCTAACCTCAAAATAAACAAGAAAGAAGTTAAGGAGGTGAATAGAATCTTAGAGAGACTAGATATGATGAATCTCTGGAGAAAACTGAATGGGGATAAAAAGGAATTTACTTTCTTCTCAGCAGTGCATGGTACATACTCAAAAATAGACCATGTACTAGGGCATAAAAACCTCACAATCCAGTGCAGAAAGGCAGAAATAGTAAGCGCATCATTCTCAGATCATGATGCAATAAAAATTATATGCAATAAAGGGCCATGGAAAGACAGACTAAAAACTAATTGGAAACTAAACAATTTAATCCTAAAAAATTGGTGGGTCAAAGAAGAAATTATAGAAACAATCAATAATTTCATTCAAGAGAAAGATAATAATGAAACAACATACCAAAATTTGTGGGATGCACTAAAGGCAGTTCTCAGGGGAAGTTTTATATCCCTGAGTGCATACTTAATTAAAGCAGAGAGAAGGAAGGTCAGTGAATTGGACATGCAATTGAAAAAGCTAGAAAAAGAACAAATTGAAAATCCCCAATTTAGTACTAAATTAGAAATATTGAAAACCAAAGGTGAGATTAATAAAATTGAAATTAAGAAAACCATTGAATTAATAAATAAAACTAAGAGCTGGTTTTATGAAAAAAATCAACAAAATTGATAGACCCTTAGTCAATATGATAAAAAAAGAAAGAAGAAAACCAAATTATGAGTATCAAAAATAAAAAGGGTGAATCTACCTCCAATGAAGAGGAAATCAAAAAATAATGAGGAATTATTTTTCCCAATTGTATGCACATAAATATGACAATCTTAGTGAAATGGATGAATATTTACAAAATCACAAATTGCCCAGATTAACTGAAGAGGAAGTGAATTACCTAAATAACCCCATCTCAGAAAAAGAAATCAAACAAGCCATCAATGAACTCCCTAGGAAAAAATCTCCAGGGCCAGATGGGTTCACTAGTGAATTCTATCAAACATTTAAAGAACAATTGATTCCAATACTCTACAAACTATTTGGGAAAATTAGTGAAGAAGGAGTCCTACCAAACTCTTTCTATGACACAAATATGGTACTGATTCCTGAATCAGGAAGAGATAAAACAGAGAAAGAAAATTATAGACCAATCTCCCTCATGAATTTAGACGCAAAAATTCTAAATAAAATATTAGCCAAAAGACTCCAACAACTTATCACAAAAATAATACACCCTGATCAGGTAGGATTCATTCCAGGAATGCAAGGATGGTTTAATATTAGGAAAACCATCAATATAATTGAGCATATCAACAACAAAACTAGCAAAAACCACATGATCCTCTCAATAGATGCAGAAAAGGCTTTTGACAAAGTACAACATCCATTCCTATTAAAAACACTAGAAAGTATAGGAATAAATGGAGCCTTCCTTAAAATAGCTGCTAGCATCTATCTAAAACCATCAGCAAGTATTATATGCAATGGGGATAAACTAGAAGCCTTTCCAATAAGATCAGGAGTGAAACAAGGGTGTCCACTATCACCCCTCTTATTCAATCTGGTACTTGAAACGTTAGCAGTAGCAATTAGAGAAGAAAAAGAAATCAAAGGAATCAAATTAGGCAAAGAAGTGACCAAGCTATCACTCTTTGCAGATGATATGATGATATACTTAGAGAATCCTAGAGAATCAAGTAAAAAACTACTTGAGACAATAAATAAATTTGGCAAAGTTGCAGGATATAAAATAAACCCACATAAATCCTCAGCATTCCTGTACATCTCTAATAAAACTCAACAGCAAGAGATAGAAAGAGAAATCCCATTTAAAGTCACTGTAGACATTATAAAATATTTGGGAATCTACTTGCCAAAACAAACCCAGAATCTATATGATCACAACTACAAAACACTTCTCACAGAAATAAAATCAGATCTAAATAGTTGGAAAAATATCAATTGCTCGTGGCTGGGTCGAGCTAATATAATAAAAATGACAATTTTACCCAAACTAAATTATATATTTAGTGCCATTCCAATCAATTTACCAAAAAACTACTTTGTAGAGTTAGACAAAATAATAACAAAATTTATTTGGAAAAACAAAAGGTCTAGAATATCAAGGGAATTAATGAAAAGAAATGCTAGGGAAGGTGGACTAGCTATGCCAGATCTTCATCTGTATTATACAGCAGCAGTCATCAAAACTGCTTGGTACTGGCAGAGGTGTAGAGTAGTGGATCAATGGAATAGATTAGGTGCAGGAGACCCAGCAGTTAATGAATATAGCAATCTATTGTTCGATAAACCCAAAGACCCCAGTTTTTGGGATAAGAATGCACTATTTGACAAAAACTGCTGGGAAAACTGGAATACAGTATGGCAGAAACTGGGCATAGATCACTATCTAACACCATATACCAAAATCAAGTCTAAATGGGTGCATGATCTAGGTGTAAAGGATGATACTGTAAGCAATTTGGGAAAGCAAGGAATAGTTTACCTGACAGATCTGTGGAGAGGGGAAGATTTTAGGACCAAACAAGAATTAGAGAGCATTATAAAATGCAAAATGGATAATTTTGATTACATTAAATTGAAAAACTTCTGCACAAACAAAGCCAATGTAACCAAGATCAAGAGGGAGGTGGGAAATTGGGAAAGAATTCTTACAACCTGTGTCTCTGATAAAGGACTCATTTCTAAAATTTATAGAGAATTGAGCC
Source organism: Gymnobelideus leadbeateri (assembly GCA_011680675.1). Lineage (NCBI taxonomy): Eukaryota > Metazoa > Chordata > Mammalia > Diprotodontia > Petauridae > Gymnobelideus > Gymnobelideus leadbeateri. Next base: position 41,503 of record WOXC01001938.1, on the reverse strand, counting down.
AAATCTATATGAATACAAGTCATTCCCCAATTGAGAAATGGTCAAAGGATATGAATAGGAAGTTTTCAGAGAAAGAAATTAAAGATATCTATAAGCATATGAAGAAATGCTCTAAATCACTATTAATTAGAGAAATGCAAATCAAAACAACTCTGAGATACCACATCTCTCCAGTCAGATTGGCTAAGATGACAAAACAAGAAAGTGACAAATGCTGGAGAGGTTGTGGGCAAATTGGAACGCTAATACATTGCTGGTGGAGTTGTGAATTTATCCAACCATTCTGGAGAGCAATCTGGAATTATGCCCAAAGGATTATAAATAATTTCATACCCTTTGACCCAGCCATACCACTCCTAGGGTTATATCCCAAAGAGATCATAGTAGTGGGAGGAAGAACCATATGTACAAAAATATTTTTAGCAGCCCTTTTTGTGGTTGCAAAGAATTGGAAACTAAAGGGGTGCCCATCAATTGGGGAATGGCTAAACAAGTTGTGGTATATGAATGTAATGGAATTTTATTGTGCTATAAGAAATGAGGAGGTGACAGATTTCATAATTACCTGGAGAGACTTATACAAACTGATGCTGAGCGAGAAGAGTAGAATCAGAAGAAATTTGTATACAATCACAGACATACCATATCTGTGACGACCAACTATGACAGACTGGACTCTTTTCAGCAATGCAGTGATATAAGTTAATCCCGAATGACTCAAGAAAGTGAGAAATGTGCCATCCAGAGATATAACTAGAAAGAACTGAGCCTGAATCCTGATGGAAGCAAACTAAATGATCTTGTTCTTCTCATTGTTTGGTTGTACTTCTTCCTTACCATCTTTCATCCCACCTAGTACTGTATGCCTTTGTAATTGGAATAATGTTTAATATGAATGCATTTGCAGACCCTATACTGTACTATATGATGTCATGAGGGGAGGGGGGAGGGAAGTAAAGGAAATTTGAAAATCAAGGAACTATGGAATTGAATCTTGTCAACTGAAACTAAACTAATAAATTAATTAAAAAAAAAAAGAATATGTGTGATATGTAAACAATATGGTTGGGGGGCAGAGGCAAGATGACAGAGTAGAAACAGAACTTCCACAGTGCTCCTGCCCATACCATTTCAAAATTTTGTAAAAGGGGGACTCTGAACAACCTCTGGAGCTCCAGAACCCAGAAAATGACACAGAGAAGCTAAAACCTTTGCTGAGAAAAGCCTGGCAGCCCAGCAGGGAGCAGCCAACACTGCACTCTGGGAGCCAAGCCCAGGACCACTTGAATTGGAGATTTTGGTCCCAGGGCAGACAGACCAGCAGCCAGCTTGTGGGACCCCAGAACACCAGCAACTATAGCATGTGCAGACTTAGCAACACATAGATGACATGGACAAAGTGAGAGGTTAGTGCCCTATGGACTTTGGGACAAGTATTTTAGAACACATCAGCTTCTTACCCTGGGTGTGAGAAGCAGCTGAGGAGCTGTGGCAGAGCTGCCATTTTTCAGCTTCAGTTGCAGCTTCAGCTCTTGGCCTGTGAACAGTAGGTGGATCCAACAATCAGTCTGGAGGGTAATCGCTCTTGCTTTAACCTCCCTGGATCTGGATTTTGGTCTGGGGTAGTGGACTTGGAGTGTGTGTCCAGCTTGCTAGAGTGTGTGGGGGCTTCAGGGAGGGCACCCAACTAATAGCTCTGGCAGTTTAGAAGACCCCAATGCTTGGGACAGAAGCTCCCCTGTCTGGTGGCAGAGTCCTACTGTGGCAACAAGCCCAAAAGTCAAGTAATCAAGTGGCAACATGCCTAGGCAAAGGAAACAAAATAAACAGAAAAATGCAACATTAGACTCCTATTTTGGGGGCAAAGAGGATAAAAGCATGGAACAGGAGGAGGACTGTGAGGTCAGAAATCCTGCCCCCAAAACCCCAAATGAAAATATGAGTGGGTTGCAGGACATAGAGGACCTTAAGAAGGATTTTAAAAACCAAATGAAAGAAGTGGAGGAAAAATTGGGAAGAGAAATGAGAAGGATGCAGGAAAAGTATGAAATGAGAGTCAACAGCCTGACTGAGGAAAACAACACCTTAAAAATAGACTAACTCAAGTGACAAAAGAGGCTCAAAAAGGCGATGAGAAGAAGAATGCCTCAAAAAGCCAAATTTGCAGATGGAAAAAGAATCTCAAAAGCTCACTGAGGAGATTCATTCCTTCAGAGTTAGACTGGAGCAAGTGGAAGCTAGTGACTTTATGCGAAATTAAGATGCTGTTAAATAGATCCAAGCAATTGAAAGAATAGAAGGCAATGTGAAATACCTCATGGGAAAATCCACTGACCTGGAAAATAGATCCAGGAGAGATAATTTAAAAATCATTGCACTACTTGAAAGCCATGATCAAAGAAATAACCTAGAAATAATCCTTCAAGGAATTGTCAAGGAAAATTGCCCTGATGTTTTAGACCCAGATGGAGAAATAAAGGTTGAATGAATCCACTGATCACCTCCTGAAAAAGATCCCAAAAAGAAAACTCCTTAGGAAATTAAAGCCAGGTTCCAGAATTCCCAGATTAAGGAGAAAATACTATAAGCAGCCAGGAAGAAACAATTTCAATATTGTGGAAACACAATCAGAATAGCACAGAACCTGGCAGCTTCTACACTGAGGGATAGAAGGGCATGGAATATGATATTCTGCAGGGCAAAGGACCTGGGATTAAAACCAAGAATTACCTACCCAGCAAAACTAAGTATCTTGGGGGCAGCTAGGTGGTGCAGTGAGTAGAGTGTTGGCCCTGGAGTCAGAAGGACCTGAGTTCAGATCCGGCCTCAGACACTTAATGCATACACAAACAAAAACCTAGCCGTGTGACCTTGGGCAAGTTACTTAACCCCAATTGCCCTCCAAAAAAAAGGAAAAAAAAACTAAGTATCTTGTTTCAGGGGAAAATATGGTCATTCAGAGGAATAGAGGACTTTCAATTATTCTTGAGGAAAAAACCAGAGTTGAATAGAAAACTTAACATTCAGACACAAGAAGCAAGAGATACTTCAGAAGGTAAACAGGGAAAACAAATCAAAAGCAACTTATTAAACCTGAACTATTTACATTCCTACATGGAAAAATAATAACTGTGACTGATGAAACCTTTCTCAGTATGAAAATAATTGAAGAAGTGTATATGGGCACATGAATACATATGTGGATATGTGTATATATGTTTACAGTTATACATGGGTAGAAGGCACAGGTAGAATTTGGTGGGAAGGGATGATACTTAAGGGGTGAAGTTAAGAGTTGAGAAAGGAATGTGGCAAGAGGATGGGGAGAGACGGGGAGGCAAACTATCTCATGTAGAAGAGGCAAGGGGAAGTAGGTGCAGTGGAAGGGAAGACCAGGAAGGCAAAATGGTAAAAGCATATTTTCATTGAATTTGGCTCAGGGAGAGAATGAGATATATACTAAATGGTATATCTCACCCTGCAGGAGAATAGGGGGGATGGGGATGAGAGGGGGCATGATGGAAGGGAGGACATGCTAGGGGGAGGGGAGGTTGGAGGCACCCACTTTCGAAGAGGGACAGGATCAAAGTAGGGAATGGACCAGGTGGGGTTGGGATGGGTGGGAGGTAAATATAGTCAGTCTTTTACAATATATCTACTATGGTAATGGTTTGCATAGCTATACATGTACAACATATACTGAATTGCTTGTCTTCCCAGCAGGAGTGCATGACAAGGGATGAAGGGAATGGATCTGGAATTCGAAGTTTTGAAATTAAATGTTTCAAATATAAAAAATATATATGCTTGGGCACTGAATTTCTGAATTAATGTAAAGTAGAAGTCTTATTTGGTAGCAATTTTCTGTCAGGTTCAAGCAATCTTCTTTAGTCTTTTTTCCATTAATGGTGGGAAACTAGTTAATGCTGATGAAATTTCTGTATTGGATAAGTCTGCAATGCTATGTTATTACTTTAAGACACAAATAGCATGTGCAATATTCTTTTCCAAGATGCTTTCAACCTATTTATGCTATTTTAAAAATGAAAGACAGGGGCGGCTAGGTGGCGCAGTGAGTATCGTGTCGGCTCTGGAGTCAGAAGGACCTGAGTTCAGATCCGGCCTCAGACACTTAATGCACACACAAACAAAAAAAACCTAGCCGTGTAACCTTGGGCAAGTTACTTAACACCAATTGCCCTCCAAAAAGAAAAAAAAATGAAAGACAATGTGGGATTTTTAAAAAAATCATTAAAGCTTTTCCTTACATCTGATTAAAGACCTAAGCAAAAGAACTTCTGGAATACAACTTCATTCTCTGCTTATAGAAAATTCAGTTCTTTTCATTTTTAAAGTGCATTTCTATTAGACAATACGCCTTTCAATTACCCCTGTGTATGTATGAATTTAATGTTTTTGAATGTCTGCCAAAAAGTGTATTTGCAAAATAAACCAAGAATGCAATACTCAGACTCCATACTCAGTCCTCCTAGTACATATACATCAGTTCCATTATGGAAAAACCTTCTTTAGAAGGCAAATAATCACTTGGAAAACATACTGTTTAATTAGTATGAGCATCAAAATAGGAATAAGAAGCTGAGAATTCTAATCTCTGACTTTATTTCCCTGGCTTCAAGCTTCCTTAACTTTATAATTCAGGTGGTGAAGAGTACAGATAGTCTAAAATAATTAGAACTTACTTAAAAGATTGATACCAATTTATTGTTAGAACAAATTTTGATGGATACCATTTAGTCAATAACTTTCTTAATGGTCCAATCAAGAAAAATAAAATTAAAACTGTTAGTAAGTAACTATAATACCATACTGTTTTTCCTTCTGTGTCATTAGATGTCAAGGTTATTCAAAGGGAATAACAAGTTTGGCCTCTGCCATTATTCACACTCCCAGGGAAATTTTCTTGGGTTTCTTGCTGATTTCACTATAACAATTACTATTTTATATTTTCTTCTGCTCCAAGAGTAAAGAAAAAAAGGAATAATGGCAGTGTTAGCCACGAAGAGCAAGTTACCATTATGCCTACTTCAACCTTGTTCCTCTAAGACAATAATATCTAAAGTGAAAAAATCTGTATCCTTAGTAAGCCTTGGAATGACCTCAAAGGTGATATATCATAACATGAATCAAGGGGTAGTCAATCAGAGAGGAGGAAGAAGGTTCACATCTTACCTTCCCAATTATATCTAATCACAGGGCTTATCTCTCTCAAAATTCTACCCATTATTGTCCAAATTTACCTTACTTTTGCCCATCCTAAACTTTCCCTCAAATGGCTGTGTATTTCCTACAACCTTATTAGATCACAAATTTAGAGACTTAAAAAAGACACAAAAGACTATAATTTTAAAGACGGGCAAAGTGAGGCACAAAGAGTTTAAATGATCTTCCCAAAGTCACACAGTTACTAATTGTTATTTGAATCCAGGTTTTAAACCCTGATGAAAATTTTGCTCTACCACCAAATCCTAGTCTTCTTTGTACCATATTGGCTCCCTCCTTCTGCTTTGGCCATTATCCCCTAAGGGTTACTGTGACCTGCCCAAATCATAGACACCCACACTGTGAAGGTAAAACCCCATCCTGTCTCCAAAACCACCTAATGGCAGTGGAATGTACCATTCAGAGACTGTGCTTCCAGGACTAAACAGGAGATTAAGATCCACATCACTCCCTCTCTTTATTTATGGTGGGACATAGGGACTTGCACAAAATGATCAAATATAGCTTCGTTGCTATCTGCATTGCAGGTCTCATTACATTGTCTTTTCTCTCAAATCTTCTCCTCTTCCTAACATTCTTTCTGTTAAGGATGACCCCATCCTTCCAATCACTTAGACTCACAACTTCCATGTTATCCTAGACTCCTCACTGCCATCCAACATACTTATCTTTTGTATCCATTCTCTTCTCTATTCACTCATAAAGATACCATACTCATTCAGACCCTTTTGCATTGACTGTTGCAAATAGCTCTCTAATTGGCCTCCTCTTACCCCTATCCAGCCTCCACATAACTTTTTCTAAAATACAAATCTTACCATTTCACTTCCCTACTTAATAGGCAGTCAGTAAATATTTAAGACAGTCAAAGCCAAAGACAGTTATTGCTTTCAAAGAACTCACAATCTTAGAGGGATAATGACATAAAAAAACTGCGCAAACAAGTTATACAAGAAAAATGTAAATAATAAAAAGGGAGAAGGCAATACAATTTATTTTTTTTTTGTTCAGTATATATTTATTAAGGAGCTTTTATGTGCAAAACACTATGTTAAGTATACAAAGAGGCCAAAAAATCTGTGGTTGACTGCAAAGACTTTACAGTCTAATAGAAGAAACAGCCCCAAAACAAATGTACACAAAGCAAGCTGTATATAAGATAAATAGGAAATAATTGAAAGAGGGGGAGCATTGAAATTAGGAGGGATTGGGAAAGGCTGCCTGTAGAGGTAAGGATTTTAGATGGGGTTTAAAGGAAGCCAGCAAGGTCAGCAATCTGAGTGGAGGAGGGAGAGCCCAGAGCCAAGAGATGAAGCGTCTTTTTGTGGAGCAGACAAGAAGCCAGTATCACTAGATTAAAGAGAAGTTGTTGGGGAGTAGAGTCTAAGAATACTGGAAAAGTAAGAAGGGATTAGGACATGAAGGTCTTTGAATATTGAAGGGGACATTTTGTATGTGGTTTTGGAAGTAATAAAGTCAATAGATTTTATTATTCATGGAGAACAAGGAAATCTTCCTCCAGAAGGTGAAATTTTAGTTGATACTTGAAGGAGGTAAAGAAAGCCAGGAGGCAAAGGAGGGTGAGCATTCCAGGCATAAGGAACAAATATTGAAAAGATTCATATTAAGGACTGTTGTGTGCAAAGAATGGCAAGCTGGTCAGTGTAACTTTATCATAAAGTACATGAAGGGGACTAAAGTGTAAGAAGACTATTAAGATAGAGTTAAGTTTGAGAAAAGTATTATAAGCCAAAAAGAGAATTTTATTTGATCTGCTTGTAAAAACAAGATGTTTTCCAGTAGGTATATGCCATGATCAGACAAGTACTTTAAGAAAACTACACTGTATGAGGGCTACAGGGAGAGATTTAAGAAATGGAGACTAATCAAAAGATTATTTCAATAGTCCTGCCATGTGGAAGCATTTCTTTTAAAAGTAACTGTAAATTCTGAGAACAGAAAACTTGAAGCTGGAAAAAAAAAACACAGACTTTCAATGTGGTATAATAATCGGTTACATATTGAATATATGAGCCATTTTGTAAATCTTTAATCTGTATATCAGGGAATTCTTGCAATGAGTTTTCAGGGAAGCTGAATGCCATGTTGTCCAATTGGAATGACATTCACAACTGCACATTTCATGTTTACTGTTTAAAAACATCTCACTAGAGTATCAAAAACCTCTCTGCTTCTCTTCTCAAGACAAAAGGAACCTAAAACCATCAGTAAGCATTGTTTCTAATAGGGATAAGCAAGCAGCCTCCCCAAATAAGATCATGGGTAAAACTAGGATACCCATTATCACCACTATTATTCAATATTGTCTTAGAATTGTTGGTATACCAATAAAAGAAAAAAAGAAATTGAAGGAAATAGAATAGGCAATGAAGAAGCAAAACTATCACTCTTTGCAGATGATATAATGGTCTACTTAGAGCATCCTAGAGAGTCAACTAAAAACCTATTTGAAATAATTAACAATTTTACAAAAGTGCAGAACAAAACACAAACCCAAATAAATCTTCAGTATCTCTATATATTACCAGCAAAGTGCAAAAGAAAGAGAGAAATTACATTTAAGATAATTGTAAACAATATAAAGTCCTTAGGAGTCTACCTGCCAAGAAAACCCTGGAACTATATGAAAACAATTACAAAGCACTATTCACACAAATAAAGTCTGATCTAAACAAGTGGGAAAACATCAATTTCTCATGGGTAGGCCTTGCTAATATAAATTAAAAGGATAATTCTTCCTGAACTAATTACTTATTCAGTGTCACACCAATCAAACTACAAAAAATTAATTTGTAAGGGTGGCTAGGTGGCGAAGTGAGTAGAGCATCGGCCCTGGAGTCAGAAGGACCTGAGTTCGGATCCGACCTCAGACACTTAACACACACAAACAAAAAAACCTAGCCGTGTGACCTTGGGCAAGTTACTTAACCCCAATTGCCCTCCAAAAACCAAAAAAAAAAAAAAAATTAATTTGTAGAGCTAGGAAAAAATTCATCTGGGGGCGGCTAGGTGGCACAGTGAGTAGAGCGCCGGCCCTGGAGTCAGAAGGACCTGAGTTCGGATCCGGCCTCAGACACTTAACCCACACAAACAAAAACCAGCTGTGTAACCTTGGGCAAGTTACTTAACCCCAGTTGCCCTAAAAGGGGCGGCTAGGTAGCGTAGTGAGTAAGAGCGCCGGCCTCGGAGTTGGGATGACCCAAGATCAAATCCGGCCTCAGAAAATGAGCACCCACACATAAATAAAAACTAGCCATGTAACCCTGAGCAAGTTACTTGGGGTTAACCCAAGTGCTAAAAAAAAAAAAAATTCATCTGGTAGAAAAGTCAAGAATATCAAAGGAATTCATGAAAAATATGTAAAAGAAGCCAGCCTAATCATATCAGACCTCAAACTAATTATGAAGCAGTGATCACCCAAACCATCTGGTACAGGCTAAGAAAAAATCATGGATAAGTACAATATATTACTTATGTAAAACACAATAGCAAATGAACATGGAAATGTAGTGTTTGATAAATAAGTCCAAAGAGTCCTAGTCTCTATGATAAGAACTCACAGTTTGACAAAAACTTCTGGGAAAACTGTAAAACAACATGGCAGAAACTAGGTATAGACCAACATGTTATTCTATGTACCAAAATAAGGTCAAAATGGTACATTATTCAGATATAATCGATGATATAAGCAAATTAGGAGAGCAAGGGATAGTTTACCTGTCAGATATATGGAGAAGGGAAGAACTTATGATCAAATAAGTTATAGCATTACAAAATGGAAAATGGATAATTTTGATTACACCAAATGTAAAAGTTTTTGCACAAAGTCAATGGAAAGAATATTAGAAGGAAAGCAAAAAAAAAAAAAAAACTGGGAAACAATTTCATAGCAAATGTCTCTGATAAAGACCTCATTTCTCAAACATACAGAGAAGTGAGTCAAATTTATAAGAATAAAAGTCACTCCCGAATTGACAATTGATCAAAGGATATGAAAAGGCACTTTTCAGAAAAAGAAATTAAAACCATCTACAATCATCAATAAGAGAAGAAAAAGAAATTGAAGGAATTAGAATAGAAAAAGAAGAAATTAAGTTAGCACTCTTTGAAGATTATATGATTATGTGATAGAAAACCCTGGAGAATCAAGCAAAAACTACTTGAAATAATAAGCAACTTTAACTAAGTTGTAGGATATAAAATAAACTCACATAAGTGATTCCCTTCTCACTTCTGTTATTGCTAAAGCTAACATTTCTAGTATCATATTAAACAATAGTGGTCATAATGGATGTCCTTGTTTCAACCCTGATCCTATTAGAAATGCATATAGCTCATCATGATTACATAAAATGTTTGCTTAATGTTTTAGGTAGATACTACTTATCATTTTAAGGAAGGCTCGATTTATTCCTATGCTCTCTGGTGTTTTGTTTTGGTTTTTTTGTTTTGTTTTTTTTTAAAGCAGTTGGGTTTAAGTAACTTGCTCAAGTTTACACTGCTAGTTAGTTTTATGTGTGGGTGCTAATTTTCTGAGGCCGGAAGCCCAGGTCCTCCTGTCTCTGGGGCAGGCGCTCTTACACACTGTGCCACCTAGCTGCCCCAAAACACTTTTTCTTTTTTTTTTTTTGAGGGCACTTGGGGTTAAGTGACTTGCCCAAGGTCACATGGCAAGGTTAAGTGTCTGAGGTCAAATTTGAACTCAGGTCCTCCTGACTCCAGGGCCAGTGCTCTACTCTCTGCACCACCTAGCTGCCCGTAAGCTCCTGCTCTCTAGTGTTTTTAATAGGATTGCATGTTGTATTTTGTCAAAAGCTTTTTCTGCATCTACTGATGCAGTTTCTGTTTGGTTTCTGTTAGGTCTATCGTGGATATGATCAATTACATTGACAGTTTTCCTAATATTAAAAACACCCTATATCCCTGTTGTAAATCCTACTCAATCAAAGTGTATTATTCCCATGAAAAGTTGCTATAATTTTCTTGCTAATATTTTATTTAAAATGTTTGCATCTATATTCATTAGGGAAATGGTTCTATAATTTTCTTTTTCTGTTTTTTATCTTTCCAGTTTAGGTATTAGAACCATACTTGTATCATAAAAAATTTATGTAAGACTTCTTCCTCACCAATTTTCTCAAAGAGTCTACATAGTATTGCTTTTTGGAGTGGGGGAAGGAAGGGAAATTGGGGTTGAGTTGCCCAAGTTCACATGGCTAGTTAAGTGTCTGAGGCCAGATTTGAACTCAGGTCCTCCTGACTCCATAGCCAGTGTTCTATTCTCTGTGCCACACCACCCCCTTTAAGGTTCTGATCACATAGTATAGTGAACTTTCTACTTATTCACCAGTAAACTAAAGCAAAATAGTCACAGGAACTAAAGCACATCATTCACAATATTATAACATACAAAATTATCACTAAAATGGCCACACAGTTTTCACTAAAAGTGGCCACATAGTTTTAAACAAAAGATATCATGTTCTATTTTGCTGGGTAGTTGATCCTTGGTTGCAGTCTAACCTCCTTTGCCTTATGGAAGATCATGTTCCAGTCCCTCTGATCTTTTAATGTAGATGCTGCAAGATCCTGTGTGATCCTAACTGTAGTTCCATGATATTTGTATTGTTTCTTTCTGGCTACTCACAGTATTTTCTCCTTGAGCTGATAATTCTGGAAATTTGCTACAATATTCCCTGGTATTGTCAATTTGGTATCTCTTTCATGAGATAATATTCAAATTCTTTTGATGAATGCTTTACCCTCTGTTTCTAGAACCTTGGGGCAGTTTTCCTTGAAGATTTCTTGGAAGATATTGTACAGGGTCTTTTCTTCATCATGTCATTCCAATAGACTAATAATTCTTTAGATTATATCTCCTGGACCTATTTTCCAGGTCAGTTGTTTTTCCAATGAGATATTTTATATTTTCTTCTATAGTTTTTCATTTTTTAGATTTTGTTTTACTGACTCTTAATGTCTCATAGAGTCATTAGCTTCTTCTTTCCAAATTCTAATTTTTAACACATTGTTTTCTTCAGTTAGCTTTTTTACCTCCTTAACCATTTTGTCATTGTATTTTTTAAGAAGTTGTTTACTTCAGTGAATTTTTCCCCAATTTATCAATAGTATTTGTAAAATAATTTTTTCTTCTGCTTCTCAAATCTGACTTTTAAAATCCTTCTAGAGCTCCTCTAGGAATACTTTTTGGATTTGAGACCACTACATATTTCCTTTTTGGGTTTCAGATATGGGTATAGTGTTAATGCTATCCTCTTCTGAATTCATAATTTGATCTTTCCTGTCCTTACAGTAAAAATCTATTGTCTTTGCTTTCTTAATTTGCTTTTTTGCCCATTTTTATTGTTTTTTTTTCTGGCTTTTAAAGTGGATCTCTGATTCTGGGGCACAGCTGTCATGCCCTTTCTGCTGGCTCCACTATTCCAGGATTTCTGCTCCACTGTTCCAGGATTTCTGCTCCACTATTCCAGGATTTCTGCTGGGACAATATTCTTTGAGTTTTTCAAGGTTAACAGTGTGGGAGGGGGAGGAGGGAGCACTTAGAGATTACTGCATCATGTTGGCTGCTGGATTCAAATATTTAATAAATAAAAGATCTCTCTGTGCCTCTTCCTAACATTAAACTGCTCATGCACAAGTGAGATTCTATTCTACATTGTTCCAAATGTTTGTCTTTGTAATTATACCATATATCATTTTCTGTCCAAAAGCTGTATGAACATTAGGCTTATTGATATTAACAATGTATATTATAACAAAGTTATTTTTCTCCTACAATTAAAACCAAATATTCCATTTGGAATGGAAGCAATATATTTTATTTTAGTAATTAATTTAAATCTCTTACTTGTCCAAAAAACCTTTTTCTACCCTTTTATCACCAACCTGTTCCACATGAAAAGGGCCTTGGAGTGATACTATATGTTATAAAATAATCAAGTAAACCAAAAGAAAAGAAACATCAGTAATCTCTTCTTCAGTCTAGAATTGTACATTAAAATGGTTGAAAAACTGAAGGCACTTTAAGTAAGAATGTTCCAGGAGAATGGAGCCAGAAAAATCTCAGAGAAATAGAGCTCATGATAGTATGATCTTAGCCCTGCTCTATCACAGCTCCTGTATCATGATATAAAAAAAAATAAACTCTTGAGTCTTACTGTGGCAAAAAGCCCAAATGTCAAGTAATTAAGTGGCAACATGTCAGGGCAAAGGAAACAAAATAAACAGAAAAATGCAACATTAGACTCCTATTTTGGGGGCAAAGAGGATCGAAGCATAGGACAGGAAGAGGATTGTGATGTCAGAAATCCTCCTCCAAAAGCCCCAAAGGAAAATATGAGCAGGTTACAGGCCATAGAGGATCTTAAGAAGGACTTTAAAAATTCAATAAGAGAAGTGGAGGAAAAATTGGGAAGAGAAATGAGAAGGATGCAGGAAAAGTATGAAATGAGGGTCAACAGCCTGACTGAGGAAAACAACACCTTAAAAAATAGACTAACTCAAATGGCAAAGGAGGCCCAAAGGGCAATGAGGAGAAGAATGCCTTAAAAAGTCGAATTTGCCAGATGGAAAAAGAATCTCAAAAGCTCACTGAGGAAATTCATTCCTTCAGAGTTAGACTGGAGCAAATGGAAGCTAGTGACTTTATGAGAAATCAAGATACTATTAAACAGATTCAAACAAATGAAAGAATAGAAGGCAATGTGAAATATCTCATGGGAAAAACCACTGACCTGGAAAATAGATCCAGGAGAGACAATCTAAAAATTATTGGACTACCTGAAAGCCATGACCAAAGAAAGAACCTAGAAATCACCCTTCAAGAAATTCTCAAGGAAAATTGCCCTGATGTTTTAGATCCAGAGGGCAAAATAGAGGTTGAAAGAATCCACTGATCCCCTCCTGAAAAATATCCTAAAAAGAAAACTCCCAGGAATATTATAGCCAGGTTCCAGAATCCCCAGATCAAGGAGAAAACAGTACAAGCAGCCAGGAAGAAAAAATTCAATATTGTGGAAACACAATCAGAATAGCACAGGACCTGGCAGCTTCTACACTGAGTGATCAAAGGGCATGGAATATGATATTCCAGAGGGCAAAAGAACTGGGAATGAACACAAGGGTCACCTGCCCAGCAAAACTGAATATTTTGTTTCAGGGGAAAATATGGTCATTCAGTGGAATAGAGGACTTTCAAGCATTCTTGAGGAAAAAAAACAGAGTTGAATAGAAAATTTGACATCCAGACACATAAAGCAAGAGATGCTTGAGAAGGTAATCAGGGAAAATAAATCAAAAGGAACTTGTCAAAGTTGACATATTTACATTCCTACATGACAAAACAATAACTGTGACTGATGAAACCTTTCTCAGTATGAAAATAATGGAAGAAGGGTGTATGGTCATATCAATACATATGCTAATGTGTGTATATATATATATATATATAGTTATAGTTATAGTTATAGTTATACATGGAGAGATGGCATAGGTTGAATTTGTTGGAAAGGAATGATACTTAAGGGGTGAAATTATGAGGTGAGAGAGGAAAGTGGCAAGAGGAGATGGGGAGAGACAGGGTAGGGTAAACTATCTCATGTAGAAGAAGCAAGGGGAAGTGGCTGCAGGGGAGGGGAAGAATAGGAAGGCAAAAAGGCAAAACCACATTCTCATTGAATTTGGTTCTGGGAGAGAATGACATACATACTAAATGGGATATCTCACCCTGCAGCAGAATAGGGGGAAGGGGGATGAGAGGAGGGATGATGGATGGGAGGGCATTCTTGGGGGGAGGGGAGGTTGGAAGTACCCACTATAGAAGAGGGACAGGTTCAAGTAGGGAATGGACCAGGTGGGGGGTGGGATGGGTGGGAGGGAATTATAAGCAGCCTTGTCCAATATATCTACTATGGTAATATTTTGCATAGCTATACATGTACAACACATACTGAATTACTTATATTCCCAGAGGGAATGGGTGGCAAGGGAGGAAGGGAATGGATCTGAAAACCAAGGTCTTAAAATTAAATGTTTCAATATATATAAATACTATTATCAATACTCTTTTGCATGTAATTGGGAGATAAGATGTGCAGGCATTGGGGCACAGAAATTCACTTTGCTCTAATGGAAAAGTCGAAGGGGCTATGGGAGAAGATATGGGAAAGAGCAGATTGGAGGAAGGGATATCTTGTGGGACTGCTATTCTGGGATGGTAGGTAGGGGAAAAATGGGGGGAAACAATTGTAACGCAAAATCTGGCAGAAATGATGTAAACCAGAAGTTAATAAAGCATTTGTTTAATTGAAAAAATTTTAAAAAAACTCTTAGTAGGTCCCTATGCAGCAGACAGAGTTGCTCTCTCAGTAGTGTAACATGCCTCAAGGTCTTCTTGAAAGCTTAAAGCAGTGCTACTACAATAAGAGACAAAGCCATATCCCACCTTGCTACTTCTCAGGAAGGGAGAAGCATAGAGTTTCAGCCCTCTACACAGTGATGTACCAGTAAATATTTAACAATTGACACTCCCCTCAAAAAGATGTATACACAACATTTAAAAAAATTATAGAGACAATGTAAAAGAGTTACAGAAGGCATAAAGTCAAAGTGACTTCGAAAGTAGGAAATCACACACCCAAAAGGGACAGAAACAATAGCAGGACCTTGTACTTAATTCTTTATTTCAACCTAGATCAGGAGAGCAAGGCACTGGTGCTAGTGATCTTCCTTCAACCAGAAGTTCAGAGTAATCATTGACCACATTGACCACCCACTTAAATACCAGCAGGCAAAAAGAGGTTTGCTGGAAATCTTTGTATGTGAAACCAATTCTAATTCAGCAATCAATCAAAAAAGCATCAATTTTAAAGTAGACTTAAAATTGTTATAGAACTTATATAGAACTCTTTCATTCTGATGTATCAAGCACTTCCTGAAGAAGGCTCATTAAATATGCATGCTTCCAGTATTCTTTTGCCAGAAACCCCTTCTGGTAGAATGAAGCAAACAGAAAGAGCTGCATGATTCAGTGACAGAATGAGTCAAAAGCCTTAAATTTGAAAAAAAAATTCTCGTAGATATTATTAAAAAAAAAAAAACCTGATTTGGAAGAGGATTCAAGGAGAGATCATATAAGAATCAAGAAACTCTCTGTAGCAGCAAGCACCCTAGCATACCCAGGCTGGCTGCTAGCAAAAGTTCTTAGATCTGCTTTTCTAAAGGAAAGCAATCCAAAATGGGTTAACAATCTGACTTTAATCAATCAAGCATCTATCATTTACCTCGTTCAGGCGAAAAAGTCAGCACCCTGAACTTCAGAGAATACAAACAAGTAACAAGCAGAAGTTACAAGCAGACAGAGAAACAGACCATCAGATAGACTTAACAACAAGATGTCAAATACATTTTTAAAAAGTTAAGGAGATGAATAGAATTTTAGAATGCTTACAAATTATAGCCCTCTGGAGAAAACTAATCAGAAATAGGAAGGAATAAATCTTTTTCTCAGTTATACATTGGATATTCACAAAATTTGTCATATATTGGGGCATAAAACCTTGTAAACAAAATTCAGAAAGGAAGAAGATTTAAACACACACTTTTCATGCTGTAAGACAATAAAATGACATTCAGTAAAGAACTTTGGAAATGGATTAAAATTAATTAGAAAATAAATAATCATAAAGAATGAGTACATAAAAAACAAATCATAGAAATAATTAATAATTTGATTAAAGTTAATGATGATGATGAACTCACTCATAAAAAAGAAACAGAAACTACTAGAATTGAACTATCTCTAGATACCTAGATAAATAGATTGATAGGCAGATAGATATAGATATATTATAAGAAACACTTAAAAATAAGAGATGTGCATAGCATATAAATAAGGACTGTTGGGGTGGCTTGTTGGTGCAGTGAATATAGCACCTTTCCTTGAGTCAGGAAGACGTGAGTTCAAATGCAGCCTCAGACACTTAACAATTACTAGCTGTGTGACCTTGGACAAGTCACTTAACCCCAATTGCCCTGTCTTTCCCCCTCCAAAAAAGAAAAAAATTAAAAAGGACTATATTAGAATTTATTACACTTTAGCTGTTGTACAAAAAAAAAAGCAAGGGTAGCAATCCTAATCTCAGAGAAAGTTAAGTTGAAATAGATTTAATGAAAGGAGATAAGCAGGGAAACTATACTATGTTAAATATCAATACTAAATATATATGCAACAAATGCTATAGCATCCAAATTTATAAAGGAAAAGGTAAATGAATTATAAATAGAAAGAGACAGCAAAATCATAATAGTAGAGGACTTCAACTTGCCCATCTCAGAAGTAGATAATTCTAACAACAAAATAAATAAGAAAGAAGTCAAGGAAAAGAATATAATCTTAAATAACCTAGATATGATAGACATCTGGAAAGAATTTCATGAGAATAGAAGGGAATATAACTTTTCTCAGCAGTATATGGCACTCTCACAAAAGTTGACCATTTATTAGAGCGCAAATATCTCGCAACTAAATTCAGAAAAGCAGAAATATTACATGCATCCTTTTCAGATCATAATTACATTTAATAAAGAGCCATGAAACGACAGATTAAAAATTAACTGGAAACTAACCTAATCTTAAAAAAAATGTGTGAGTCAAAGATCAAATCACAGAAATAATAAATAATTTTATTAAAGAGAAGGTTAATAATAACCAAAGCAGACCAAAATTTCAGGGATGCAACAAGAGCAGATCAATGAATTCAATCAATTAGAAAAAAAACTAGGAAAAGAACAAATTAACAATCCCTAATTAAACACCAAATTAGAATCCTGAAAATCAAAGGAGAGATTAATAAAGTTGAAAGTAAGTAAAGAACTGACCTAATAAACCAAAGAAGGAGCTGGTTTTATGGGGTGGGACAGGGAATAAAATAAGCCATTGGATAATTTTGTCTTTAAAAAAAAGAAAAAAAACAACTCCCTAGTACTAAAAATGAAAGGAATTAATCCCACACCAATGAAGATGAAATTAAAGCAATTATTAGGAGTTATTTTGCCCAATTATATGCTAATGCATTTCACAGACTAAGAGGAATGGAAGAGCAGTTTAAAAAATAAAAGTTAAAAAGAAGCTGGGATTAAAACCAAGAATCACCTACCCAGCAAATCTGAGTATCATGTTTCAGGAGAAAATACGGTCATTCATGGAATAGAGGACTTTCAAGCATTCTTGATGAAAGCAAAAACAGAGTTGAATAGAAAATTTGACATTCAGATACAAGAAGCAAGAGAAGCATAAGAAGGTAAACAGGGAAAAGATATCATAAGGAATTTATCAAAATTGAACTATTTATATCCCGTCATGGAAAAATGATCATTGTAACTGATGAAACTTTTCTCAGTAGGAGAATAGCTGAAGGGAATAGAAATGTATGTGTTTATATATCGAGATAGATAGATAGATAGATAGATAGATAGATAGATAGATATAGATAGATACAGATACACACACACAAATATATGTGTCTATATATACATACATATATATGTCTATATAGGACAGTATATTGGTGTATGAATGCATAAGTGAATGTGTGTACATATGTGTACAAGCACACATAGATAGAGGGCAAGGGACCAATTTAATAGGAAAGGATGATACTTAAAAGTTAAAATCAAGAGGTGAGAAAGGAATATAATGAGATGAGATGGGGAGGGAAAGAATGGGGTAAACTATCTCATATAGAAGAGGCAAGGAAAAATGGTTACAATGGAAGGGAAGAACAGGAAGGCAAAAGGGAATGGGTTATCCTTATTCTCATTAAATTTGGCTTATGGAGGGAATGAAATACACACTAAATAGGGTATCTCACCCTACAGGAGAATAGGGGGGAAGTGGGTGAGAGGGGGGATGATGGAAGAGAGGAAAGGCTGGAGGGAAGGTAAGTTGAAAGCACCCACTTTTGAAAAGGGACAATATCAAAGTAGAGAAGAGAACAAGTGGGAGGTGGGATAGAAGGGAGGGAAATATAGTCAATGTTTTACAATATATCCATTATGGAAATATTTGCATAGCTATACATTTACAACCTATTTGAATTTTTTATCTTTCCAGTAAGGGTGGGTGACAAGGAAGGAAAGGAATGAATATGGAATTCAAAGTTTTCAAATCAAATGTTCATATATATATGTGTGTGTGTGTGTGTGTGTGTGTGTGTGTGTATGTATGTATGTATATATATGTATATATATATATATATATATATATGTATGTATGTATGTATGTATATCAGTTTTGTGCTGATACCTAAACCAGGAAAAGCAAAAACAGAGAAAGAAAATTATAGATCAATTTCACTAATGAATATTGATGCAAAAATCTTAAATAAAAAAAACTAGCTAGAAGACTACAGCAATATGTGACAAGGAAAAAAATGAGTCATCCTCCAAATGATATATGATCAAAGGATCTAAGCAAGAAGTTTTTGCAAGATATTAAAGCTATATTTGAAGTCATTTGAAAAATATATTCTAATTTATTGTAGATGAGAGAAATACAAATTAAAACAGCTCTGAGGTACTATCTCCCACGAATCAGATTAGTTAAGATGATAGAAACAATACAATGAAAAATGCTAGAGGGCATGTAGAAAAATTGGGACACATACACAGTTGATGGAATTGTGAATTGAACCAGCCATTTTGGAGAGCAATTTGGGATTATGTTCAAAGAGTTATAAAACTATTTATACCCCCTATTGGATCTGTTTCACAATACAATCAGGGAAAAGGGAAAAGATGGTATACATTTCAAAATATTTATAATAATTCTTTTTGTGTTGGCAAAGAATTGAAAATCGAGGAAATATCCATCCATTGGGGATTGATTGAATAAGCTGTAGCATCTCATTGTGATGGAGTGTCACTGTGCTGTAAGAAATGATGAGTGGGTGAATTTTAGGGAAAAAAAAACATGGCAAGACTTGCATAAAATAATGCAGAGTAAAATTAGCAGAACCAAGACAACACTGTACACAACAAGAGCAATATTATTTGAAGAATAACAGTGAATGACTAAGCTACCCTGCTCATTCAAATCAACTATGAAAGGCTAAGATGGAAAAGGTTGTGCAGCTCCAGAGAAAGAATTTATATTTAGAAGTATTGATATATTAAACTGATACATAGATATATTGCATAGTTTCATACATGTAACTATTTCAACAGTTGTCCTTCTATTATGGTTAGAAGGGAGCGATGGAGACAATTTGAAACCCAAAATGTAGCACAAATAAAGAAATAAATTAAAGTAAACAATAAAGAAGAATAACATTTACTCAATTGAATAATAGAACAAAAGCCAAAAACAATCCAAAACTTTTTATAGATTTTAAATGGAAAGGTTTGGGAAGGGGTAAGTATTAAAGAAATATTTTATTCAATTGAATAAGAAACATGATTGGCATGTTTCACCATTAGTCCTTTGGAATATCGATTGGTCTTCATGTTGATCAGAATTTCTCAGTCTTTCAAAGTTGTTTGTCTTTATAATATTATTGTTTCTATATAAATTGTTTTGGTTTCTGCTCATTTCATTTTGTGGTAGTTAATAAAAATCTTTGCAGATTTCCCTGAAATCATCATTTAAATTATTTATACAGCATATTATTCCATCATATTCATATATGATAACTTGTGTAGCCATTCCCTAATTGATAGCACCCCCTTTTTTATATTTATATAACATTTCTAATTTATATAAATAGCCCTTATAAGACACACTGCTAAAACAGGATACCAGCATCAAAATCTTCTTTTGAGGGCATACAGTTTTAAGGATCTGGATGTGAGTAAAACAAAAGAGGCCACAGTAGGACTCTGCCACCAGCCAGCAGAACTTCTGTCCCAAACGTTGGGGTTTTCTCAACTTCCGGAGGTATTAGTTGGGTGGCCTCTCTGAAGCCGCCACACACTCTGGCAAGCTGGTCACACACCCCAAGACCTCCACCCCAGACCACAATCCAGATCCAAGAAGGGTAAAGCAAGAGCGATTACCCTCCAGACTGATCGCCAGATCCCCCTATAGTTTGCAGGCCAAGAGCTGAAGCTTCAACATGGCAATGTGGCACAAGCTGCACCGGCTCCTCAGCAGCTTCTTGCACGGAGGGGAAGAAGCTGATGCATTCTCCCAACCAGTCCCAAAGTCAATAGGCCACTAAACTCTCACTTTGTCCATAGTATCTATATGTTGGTAACTCTGGAAATGCCACAGCTGCTGGTATTCTGGGGTCCCTCCAGCTGGCTGCTGGTTGGTCCACCCTGGGGCTAAAACCGTGATTCACAGGGGCCTGGGCTCAGCTCACAGAGCACTTCACTGGCCACTCTCTGCTGGGCTGCTGGGCTGCTGGGCTGCAGGGCTGCAGGGATGTCCTCAGCAGGAGGTTAGCTTCTCTGTGTCATTTTGTGGCTTCTGGAGCTCCAGAAGTCATTCAGAGTTCCCCTTTTACATAATTTTGAAGTGGTGTGGGCTGGAGCACTGTGGAAGTGCTGTTTCTACTCCACCATCTTGACTCCCCATCAATAACATCCTAATATAGCTCTTAAGCCTTCAAATGAACTACATTCTCCACCCCCCCAAAAAAAGTCAGTCACACAGTATTTGCTCCTTGTTCCCTTCACTTTGTACATGCGTAATGTTCTAGCCACCCTTCTTCCATCTTTTGCAACTACTCCCTACTCATAGAGAATGAAGCACACAAACTTGACAATTATAATGGACCAAACTTTCATCTAAGCTGACACTAGTACTAATTAAACAGAAAGTATGAAGAAAATTTAAAGAACAGAGAAAATCGGGTTTAACATAAGGTCTTTTAGATAGCAAGAGGGGGAATGAAGATAGATACTTGAATATCTGGTACCTATTTGCCCAAATGGAAAGGCAGGAGCAACCAGTGGCTCAATTATCCTCTTCTTGTTGCCTCACACTGTCCTATATGACCTCTGAAAAGCAGATGCCTTCAGCTATGGCCCCGTGTCAACCATGATTCAACATTTCCGAGTCTCTTGTTTCCCTGAATCTCTACACGTGAGTCTCCAAAACAAATTCTAGGTCTCAGAATCTCTTCTTCACTTGGCCTCGTTCATTTCTTACATTTATTTCCTGGAGATTCTTGAAGTAAGGAAGTAAAAACTTTTCTTGGCCTATAGAAAAGTGTTCTTCATCCTGCTATAATGGAAGGTGATTCTTGATTGAAACCACAGCTACTCTGAGAGTTAAAATTCATTTTAAATGTCCAGATAAATTGTAGAACTCATATCATTTATATATCTAAAACACACACACACACACACACACACACACACACACACACACACACACATATATATATATATATATATAAAACACACACTTATATAGGTAAGTTCACTAAGTACCATATTTAGTTTTCTCCCTCTTAGGCCAATTAATCAAGTGTCAGAAAAATTGTCAATTGGTAATATTTAGGTGATACTGCTGATGTCAGAATTGGGAGAGCTGGTTCAGGTTTTTGAAGTAATTCAATTTGACCTCTTTAGCCAAGGGGAACTTTATTAACCAAAAGCACACAGGTCCAAGACTTAGCAAACAGCTAAACTAAGGCATTGTTATAGGAGAAAGACCAGACTCATACAGTCAGAAAGCTAAACAGCCTGTATGATGATGGTGTAATTTTAGGGTCTTTAATGGGGGTTGGAGATTTAGGGACAGGATGAGGAAGATGGATGACACAAGATAAGGTAAACAGGGGAAATTTTATGACCCAAAATGGTTATGATCCTGGATAAGGGGAAGCTTTATTGTACTCCAAATGTTCCAGGATAAGGAAGATTACTTTAGGATGCCCTCATGCTCAGAAGTGACTCCCAAGGTACTGAGAAAGCAGCCCTTAATATTAACCCTTAGGGCACATTTGTATCCACATTAGTACTGTTCCATGTAAATAAGTGGATACATAGAAGATGGATAAAGAGCAGATGGAAAGTAATATGAAAGGATAAAGTACCAGCAGATGGAGGGACTGAGAAAGGCAGAAGGTAGAATCTGAGCTAAACCTTTTTATTTCGCCTTTTTTTGGAGGGAAATTGGGGTTGATTTGCCCAAGGTCACAAGGCTAGTTTTTGTGTTAAGTGTCTGACGCTGGATTTGAATTCAGGTCCTCCTGACTACAGGGCCGGTGCTCTATTCACTGCACCACCTAGCTGCCCCTGAGATGAAATATGAAGAAAGAAAAAAAAAGGAAATATGAAGAAAGAAAAGGAAATGAGGGGCAAAGCATTTATGTTATGACAAATAGCTGGTACAAAGGCACAGAAGTTGGAGGTGGAATGTCATGAGAACTGCAAATAGGGATCATAACCAAATCATCTAGTACATCAAAAAGAATAAAGAAAGGAAGGCTAATAAAGGGAGGGAGCCATGTTATGTAGAATTTTAAGTCCTAAACAGAGTTCATATTTGATCTTGGAAGTAATAAGAATCCACCAGAATTCATTGAACAGGGAGCATGGTTAGACCTATCTTTTACAAAAAAAAAAAAAAATCAACTTGGATTAGAGAAAAGATTTGAGGCCATGAGATCAAATAGAAGGTTGTGGTAATGCATTGATTAGAACTATTGATATTTTGAAAGATGTTTTTGTCTTTTCCACCCAAAAGTTCAGGCCCATGATGATGAGGGTCTCAGCTAAGGGTCCTTTGTGTTCTGTGTTTCAGGAGTTGGCTTCAGCAGAGTTTTCTATTTACCCATTTGAGTCTCAATTTGGACAAAAACCAGGACCCTTAACCTCACCCCAAAGCAAATTGTTTTCCTTGGAAATTATTTTGTCACTATTCACTTCCATTCAGTCACCCAACAGTTAGATAAAAGACCCTGGAATGCAGTAAGAGGAAAGCAGGCATTGATAGTGTTTTCTTTGACATAAAAAGAATATCAGAACCCCAGTGTGTCAGTCAGCAAGCATTAAAGTGCTTACTATAAAGCACTGGGATTTCAAAATAAACAGACAAAAAAAAGCAAGGTGAAAGCATTCCCTCAACATCCCTCCAAAAAAATGAAACATTTCTTATTTTGTGCCCTACCATTAAAAATCTGATGCTTGAGAAATCTAATACATTAGGTAAATGGAGGGTCATTATTTAATATGAACTTTTTATCTTGCAGAAGAATATCAATTCCTTCAAATGAATAGAGTTCCACTTCTAAAATATATTTACTCTCAGAAATTTTATTTATATTCAACTTTTCAACACCATACCCATCTATTGTAGAAAATAAGACTAATTCCAAACACTTGCCATTTAAATTTTTAAAAGCACAACTGTAAAGACATTATCTCCAAATATAGGCCAAATGATATTTAATAATTGGTTATATTTCTCATTTTCTTTGATTCTAATGCAAATCAAGAAGTTTTCTTAAATCAAGGGCTTCAAGTTCTTAAGAAGGGTCAAATTGGTAAATACCTCTTAGAAGTAAATAAAACCTTGTATCTTCTCACAGATTGCCTTTGGCTGCAAACTTTTTTTAACATCATATCCCACAAAATTTTCCTATGAAAATACTATTTAATAAGATTTAATTAATTAATTACATTAGTGTTTCCACATCATCATCAAAGTGTGTTTGTGAATACATACATATGCATATATGTATATATACATATATATGTCATGTCTTGCAAATTATTTAAAATAAGCTTTTATTTTATGTTACTCTCATTCTCTATTGTCTTATCTCTGTGACATAGTTATTTTTTTTCTACAGCTGACAGAAACATTTACAGGGTGGGGGGTAGATTTCTAATTTTACTTTGCTGGTATATAAATGTCATTTTATACAACTAGCTGTTTTTCTTTGTTATAACTTCTTTCCCCTTGTTTTAGCCAGAGGCTGTCCTCTTTATTTGATCAGTATAGTTTATATCATATTCTAGGCAGCACTTCTCCCCAGGAGAAAAACAGGATTTCAAATTGCTACTCATGATTCCTAAGGCAAACTGAAAGGGCACTGACTGAATTAATGTTTCTCTTACTGTTTCCAGTGCTTATTGCTTTTATTTCCATTAGTTTGTATATACATTTGTTTTCTCTCTTTATTCCCTGTACTAGACTGCCAATTATTTTTGGTGCCATTACTTACTCTTAGCTGTATGCCTGGTTAAATAGGGTGAGAAATCAATAGGCTGATTTAGTGACAAAATTTAACTCAATTTCTCAACAAATAACTAAGTGGCAGCAATGCTGGTGGTGTGGGGTGAGATTCTATTTATTAGAGAAAAGGGGTTGTCCAAACAGAAATAAATAGGAGGAGTTATCATCGATGTTTCCCTGTTGCTATTAAGATTATGATAAAAATCATTTATGTAGGAATATTAGTACTTTTTTTAAAACTTGCTGCTAACTATCATTTCACAAAATAATATATTACCTGGACTTATATTATCCATATGTGTTCAGGATTAAAATTGAAAAGAAAAATCAAGGAAGTAACAAAACATATTGGAAAACATTCACATTATGTCAATATCACTTTAATTGTTTGTCTGACCAATCAGAAACAAAAGTAGCACACTAAGAATATTTTCCATATTTCCACTTCCCATCCTCATCTCTTAAATACTATATTATCACATATACTGGAGAAGTAACATGGAATATTGGATAAAGTGATAGGCTTGGGGATGGAAGACCAAGTTTCTAATCCTTCCTCCAATAATTACTAGCTACAAATTGCCTACAGCCTATACTGGTGAAGGGAGATTTCCATGCTGATGAAATCACAGATATGTTGATTGATATATTAAATGAATAAAAAGTACAGCTAGAGAAATGTAGAAAATAATACAAAAATGAATCAATGTTAGAACCAAGAAATGATGCTAAGATTCAAAGTGCCCAAGAATAAAAATTCAGAGGTTCAAAGCTCACCATAGTTCCACTTTATTTTTAGGAAGAATTCCCAAAATACTAATCAAATAAAAAAGGACACCTAAAATTATAGTTCCTTCTCATAAATAGATAACCAGTTAAACATTAATATGTTTGCAGTCATATTAAAATATTTGAGGAGCTGGACTATTCTCAATTCAGTATACTCTTCTTTTTGCAGTATCTTGTGATGGAACTTGTCTTGAAATCTATCACAGAAAATTCCCATCTCCTTGTCCAAAGGTCATAAGGCCAGTTAGAAACCTGTTTCAAGAGAATATAGCTAACCTTCCCATTTAGATATATTTAAGGTCTAATTTGGAAGATGAATGAATAAGCTATAACCTTTTCTCTTTAATGCCCCATAAATCATAACTATCCGAATAGGGGAACATTTGTTCTTCATCACTTACCTTAAAGTGAAGTACATTGGTAAGGAAATGTTCTTGTATTTCACTGATTGCAAATTAAAATAATGAAATGAATGTCAAATGTCATTTCAATGTATATTTCATTGCCATGGCAACCCTTAAGTAACTGAGTTGGTTAAATTGCAAATTATATATCCATCTATTTAAAGATTTCAATGAAATAAAACCATTTAATCAAGCTTATCAATTTTGCTCTGTAATCATAATTCCCTATTAAATCCAAATTCAAAGTGTTAAGTGCCTCTTTTCCTTTAACTAGTATTTATTTCCATTATCTATGAAGTTATCCAGGAGCCTGGCTTATAGATATAGATAATGCTTTGTATGCAATAAATACCTACAATTACTTTGGGGATAAATTTTTTTCAACAACAAATTCAAAACATAGGCCATTTTATATTTTCAGATACACACACACACACACACACACACACACACACACACACACATTCATTCCACCACCTCACTTCAAAAACTTCAGCTCACAGATCTTCACTGCACTTACCTTTAATACACAGTCAATGTGCACAATTAGCTCGAAGCAAAAGCAGAAATTGGCTGAGATGGCATAGTAATTACAGTAGGAACAATAATAACATAATATTTCCTTTGTAAATCCAGAACATTTTCTTCTACAGATAAACCCAGCATCCATGGGAGAATGAGCACACATATAAGAGGGTGTGGTTGTAGAGGGAAATATGCTTAGGGAACACCTAGCCAAAACAACTCATCTTACAATAAGGCAGAATGTGATACCCTTTACCTTTTCCTGGTGTTCTCATGCTGTTGCCCCTCAGCACAGGATCTTTGTTAGACAGGTCTCACAACTTGGTACACTGATTCTGATCCTCTCTTTAGCTCAACTCTTTTGACAGCCAAAGGTGAATCTTTTATCCATTCACCTTGGTCACCCTCCAAAGAGCTATCTCATGCCTTGACTAAAGGTTATGTTCCCTGTTGAGTGTGGTGTCTCTTATGTTTTGAAAAACTCTAATGCAAGATACCTTAGCCAATGTAGGGAGGAGGGCAAGAAGAGAGAAATCATCTACCTTCTCCCTTCCTCAAAGAATATTTCCTGCTCAACAGTAGGTTTTTTTCCCCTCTTCTCTGCCACAAGGGGTTACAAATCATCAACTGGGCTTTCTAAACCCAAACTACAAGGCTTTCTTCTCCCTAAATTGCCTCCTTATAGAGTGTCTCACTGTGTTTTACTCTAAAAACAGGACTAACTTGCTAATTTTGTCCATTTCCTTTTTAAATTTAAATTTTATTTTTGCCAAGCAACAAAAATGCATCTTCTACCTTCCCTATACCGTTAAGAAAAATGAAACAGCTTATGAAATTTAAAATTGATACCCCATAATTATTGTTTGAGAATTGCACCTAATCACCAGAATCAAAACTTAGGAATTAGGTTGATTTGCAGTGTTTCTTAAACTGGGGGTCACATATGAGGTTGGGTGTTGTGAAAAATTTGGCAACAGTAAAAGGTTTCTGAACATGCAATGACCAAAAATTAATTCAAAGTCAAATGCTTAATGAATCTGAGACATTTCTGGCAGTGCTTGCCCATGTTGCATCATGCAACCACTGCAGCTTTGGTTTTGAACACACAATATGTGTACTTGACACTGCGCATGCTGTCACACTATGCAACACCAATGAATGATGCTGGAAATACCTTGTCTCAGATTCATGAGTATTGTATGATATGAGTTGCAACTTTTTTATTGTACATACAAAATTGTAAAGTGAATTTTGACTTGGGATTAGGGCAGAATTTCCAATAGTTGCTTAAATAATCCTAAACATACTTCTGCCATTTTGTACTAAATAGTTATGCAAAGTAATGCTCTCAGCATTGATAATTATAAAATTAAAATGTTGATCCATTCTAAAAATGTTGAAGGTGCTCTACATTCTCCAGTATCAACTATTCCATCAAGATTTAATTCTTTATATAAAAATAAACAAAGACATCCATCTCATTAGTATATAAATTTGCTTTCATCTTTAATAAATTGTAAAATTATGTGTATACCAAAGAATTGTTCTAAAATAAATTTCTTTATGACTTATTACTAGCAAATGTTTGATTTGTATACCTATTTTATATACCTGGGGTTGTATAAAAATGTCTTGGCCAAAAATTGGTATTTAAGAAACCTTTATTTTTGAGGGATAGGTTGATTACTTGACATTAGAGATCTGACTACTTAATAAAAGTATGACTTCCCTATTTTTCAGAGCTGCAGCTTAGGTTCATTTCCCTACATGGGAAAAGGGAGAGAGAAGAATCCCTGAAGTCATCAGATGTTCTGCCTAGTCAGTCATAAGTCACAAATTCTTAATATCAGACTTTCCAGAGAATGTTGATTAACTCTTATCATGAGTCTCAGAAATACCTTTCTGTAAATCAGGCTAAATGTAAACCCACCCAACACTTTCGCCAATTTTATATGAGACTGTTCTGTCTTCTCTAATATATCTCTGGTCACTGAGGGGAGCAGAGTTCATTGACCTTTATTACTAACAACTACTAGCCTTGCCAATAAATAGATCATGCTCAAAATCTTTGTGCCTCAGTTTTTCTTCATCCCAGATTTTTTTTTATTACAACTTTTCTTATTTACATATATATGTGTATGTATATGCATACCTATACATGCACGCATACACACACGTGTGTGTGTGTGTGTGTGTGTGTGTGTGTGTGTGTGTGTGTGTGTGTGAAACTATCACCTTTCTGTGAGAACATAAGGAGATATCTAATGAATTCTTTTTAATCATGCTTTATCATTGCAGGGACTAGCATTCCCTAATCATTCAAAAGTTTTTTTTAATGATATTCTTCTTTCTTATATTAATTATTCTTCCAGTTCTACTAACTTTGCTCTCTATCAGTTTTCACACAAGTCTTCTCAGGTTTTTCTGAAACCATTCCCTTTGTTATTTTGTTCAGCCATTCCCCAGTTGATAAGTGCCTTTTACCATCCAGTTTTTGTCAACACAAACAGAGCTGCTGTAATTTTTTTTCTGTACATAAGGACCATTTTTTCATTTCTTTATCCCTTTGGAATAATAGCCTAGCGGCAGTATTTCTGGGTCAAAATAATTTTGTAGTCTGGAAACATATTTCCGGGTTGCTTTCAAGTATGGCTGAACCAGTTCACAGCTTCATCAACAATGCATCAATATGCTTTTTTTCCCACAGTTAAGCTTTCAGCATTTGTCATTTTCCTTTTTTGTCAATTTTGCAAGTTTGATGGCAATGAGGTAGAACTTCAAAATTGTTTTAACTTGCATTTCTCTAATTATTAGTGATTTTGAGCATATTTCATTTGTCTACTGACAGAATGGATTTCTTTTTCTGAAAACACCCTGTTCATATCTTGGACCACTTATCAATCAGGGAATGACTCTTACTGATATAAATTTGACGGGTTTCACTATATCTTAGAAATGAGTCTTTGACCAGACAAACTTGCTATAAATATTTTCATATATACCTGCTTCCATTTTTAGCTGCTTCACCTTTGTGCAAAGAAAAAATTAACTTCATGTAATAGTTTGTACTTCCTTTGATCCACTCTATCCCTTGTTTGACAATGAACCTTTACTCTATCCATAACTCTAGTAGATCATTCCTTTTTTATTTCTATGATTTATTTATGATATCATAATTTCTATCTGCTATGTGTGCAATTTGACTTCATCTTGGTATACAGTATCAGATGTTTGTCTCTACCCAGTATATACCAGATTGCTTTCCAGTTTTCTGATCAATTTTTCATAAAACAATGAGTTAATACCCCAATAGTTGGGATCATTGTATTTATCAGATACTCAGCTACTAGGGCTATTTGGCTTTCCCTATTGTGTGCCTAATGTGTTCCACTTATCAACCTACCTATTTCTCACCCAGTACCAAATGGACTTAATAATTGCTATTTTATAGTATAATTTGAAAGTCCAACCAGGCCCACTCCTTTCTCATTATAAAAAAAAAAAATTCCTTAACATCCTTGAAATTTTATTACCTTAGATGAAGTTTGTTATTTTTTCTTGCTCTACAAAATAATTCTTTGGTGATTGGATTGGTATGATATTGAATAAGTGAACTAATTTTTGTAGTATTGTTATTTTAATATATTATATTGATCAACTTATGAGCAATTAATATTTCTCACATTATTTAAATCTGCATTTATATAGAGTGTTTTAGTTATATAATTATATAATGCCTGTGTTTATCTTGGCAGGTAGACTTCAATTATTTTGTAACTTCTGTGGTTATTTTGGGGACAACTAGATGGCTCAGTGGATAGATAACTGAGCCTAGAGTCAGGAAGACCTTCAAATATGGCCTCAGCTACTTACTAGCTGTGTGACCCTGGGAAAGTCACTTAGTATCTATTTGTCTTAATCCACTGGAGAAGGAAGTGGCAAATCACTTCAGTATCTTTGCCAAGAAAACCCTATGGACAGTACTGGCATACTGGTCAAGAAGAGTCAAACGCTACTGAACAAGTAGTTATTTTTATTTTATTTTTAATTTATGGAATAAAACAAGAGCTTTTCCTGCTATGTTTTGTTAGCAATACATGGAAATTCTGGTGATTTGTTTGGCTTTTGAAAATATCCCTACAACTTTTGTAAAATCGCTAATTGTTTCTATTAGTTATTTTTAGTTGATACTGTATAGTTCCCTTAGGAAACATATCATCTATAAAAATTAATATTTTAATAACACCTTTATCAATGCTCATTCCTCCAAATTATTTTTCTTGCTCATTGCTACATCTAGCATGCTTGGGATTATATTGAGCACAAATTGTAGTAATAGACATCCTCTACTTACGTCTAATCTTACTGGAAAGGCTTCCAGTGAATCCTCACTACAGATAATACTGACTCTACTTTTGAGACAGATTCTACTTATACTGAGGGAAGATTAATTTATTCCTATACGTTTGAGTTCTTTAACAGAATGGGTGCTATATCTTGTCAATAACATTTTCTGCACTTATGATATAATTTTATGATTTATGTTGCTTTTGTTATATGGTCTGCTATATTTATAGTTTTCCTAATATTGAATCAACAGTAAATTCCTATTGTAAATCCAACTTAGTCATAGTGTATAATCCTTGTTGCCATATAGGAAGATTGGCCCAAGGTTTTTTTTCCTCTGTGTTCTCCATGGTTTAGGTATCAATAGCATGTTTGTATGGTGGTAGGATACTTTCTTTTCCAATTTTTCCCAAGCAGTTTTATAATATTGAAATTAATTGTTCTCTAAATGTTTGATAGAATTTGCTTGTGAAGGCATATGACCCTCAGTTATTTTCCTTTTAGAAATACTTTACCGGGGCAGCTAGGTGGCGCAGTGAGGAGAGCATCGGCCCTGGAGTCAGAAGGACCTGAGTTCGGATCCGGCCTCAGACACTTAATGCACACACAAACAAAAAAACCTAGCCATGTGACCTTGGGCAAGTTACTTAACCCCAATTGCCCACCAAAAGGCAAAAAAAAAATACTTTAAAACACTTTTCCACTTCTTCAATTTCTTTTTTCTGAAATGGGGTTATCTAGATACTTTATTTCTTGTTCTGCTAATCTTGGCATTTAAGTTTTTTTCAAAAAAATTTTCTTTCACTTTACACATATTGTTGATTTTATATACTTGGGCTAAACAGTTTCTAATAATTTCTCTTATTTTTTCATTGTTGTGAATTTGTTCTTCTTATTTTTCATAGGGAAGATTTCGTTTTCTTATTTCTTTTATAAAATTAAGTCATCTAATATCTATTATCCCTCACCCCCAAATAGTTTATAGTCTTATTTAAGTCAATGTTTTATGCTTCTTCTCTTTCATTTTCAGAATTGACATTTGGGGGTTAATTAGAATTTTTTAAAAAGGATAGTTGTCTGGGGTTTTGGGTTTTTTTTTTTTTTTGCTTTGTTTTGTTGCGTTTTTTTTTTTCTTTTTGGAGGACAATTGGGGCTAAGTGACTTGCGCAAGGTCACACGACTAGGAATTGTGTCAAGTGTCTGAGGCCAGATTTGAACACAGGACCTCCTAACTCCAGGACTGGTGCTCTATTCACTGCACCACCAAGCCTCCCCTAATTGTCTGTATTTTTTTCCAGAATAGTTGAACAAGTCATCATTATCTTAACCTAGTTTGCTAATAAAACTGTTTAGAGATATCAATGTTCTTGCTTTAACCTATTTTAGTGGCATCCCAAAAATGTTGGCATATTGAACTATTGTTGCCCTTATCTTTGAAAAGTATTAATTGTTTCTTTTATTCATTCTTTTACTTATCAATTTTTTCAGGATTAAGTTATTTAATCTCCATTTAATTTAAATAATTTCTTCAGCAGCACTTTATTGAATATAAATTTATAATCCTGTGTTCCATAAAAGATATATTGAAGATTTCTGCCTTTCTGAACATTTTTAGGCTTTTATGCTCCGATATGTAGTCAATTTTTAAAAGTGCAATACACAACTGAAAGCAGATATAGTCCATTCTATTCCCATTCAACAATTTCTGGAAACATATCTCATTTAACTTTTCATAAAATTTATGGAGCTTCTTAACTTTTCTCTTGTTTAGTTTTGGTTATATTTATCTATATTTAGAAGAGATAAATTAAGGATTCCTATTACTAGAATTCTATTAATTTTCTGTGTACTTAGATATTATGCCTTTTGAAGCAAATATATTAAGTACTGATATTAATTCTTTGTCTCTGGTACTGTCCATCAGAATATAGTTTCCTTGTTTATCTCTTTTAATGAACTCTATTTTTGTTGTTTTCTTCTGCCCTTGTGTTTATTTCTGCCTCAACCCTTGTCTTTATCGTTTTAATTGAAGCATAATACATTTTGTTCTTGTCATTTATTTTAGCTTTATATGTTATAGAAAAGCAGAAAGCAGTCAAGAACCAAGGGTCTATAAACATCTGGGGCAATATATGCAATTAACTTAAGTGTTTCTTCACAATAAATATTTTCTACACCTGGTTGTGGTTAAGAATGAAGAAATCCTCTCACACTGCACTTCAGGCTAGTAGGTGAAGGAAGAGAACACACACACACACACACACACACACACACACAAATACTGATCTAGCATCACATCTCAACCATTTCATTTTTTAAAAATTCTTATTGAAAAACATATATTTTCTTTCTGTCTACCTTCCTCCCTTGCCCCTAGATAGAAAAAGAAAAGAAAAAGAACAATTGTGTATTAAATACATAGACTCTAATTCATTGTTGGTAGAATTGTGGACTGACACAACTATTTTGGAGAATAATCAGGAATTGTGTCCAAAGAGTTATTAAGCTACCTATATCCTTTAACCCAGGAATACCACTACTCATTCTATTTCCAAAACTGATTCTGGAAAAAGGAAAAGAACCTATATGTTCTAAAATGTTCATAGCATCTCAAAAAGGACTGGACATTGCATGGATGCCTATCAGTTAGGGAATGGCTGAAAAAGTTGTGATATATAAATATGATAGAATATTATTGTGTTATAAGAAATGATAAGGTCAATGATCTTGCAAAAACATGGAAAGACATGCATGAAATAATGAACAAAATCACCTCATGGAAAAGATCCCCCCACCCAAACAAACTCCTAGGAATATTATAGTCTGGTTCTGGAGTTCCCAGACCAAGAAGAAAGGAAGCAGCAAGGAAGAAACTATTTGAATACTGAGGAAACACAATCAGGATAACACAGGATCTAGCAGCTTCTACACTGAGGAATCAAATGGCTTAGAATAAAATATTCTGGAGGTCAAAGGAGCTGGGATTAAAACCAAGAATCACCTACCCAGCAAAACTGAGTATCATGTTTCAGGGGAAAATATTGTCATTCAATGGAATAGAAGACTTTCAAGCATTCTTGATGAAAAAAAAGAGTTGAATAGAAAACTTGACATTCAGATACAAGAAGCAAGAGAAGCATGAGAAGGTAAACAGGGAAAAGAAATCATAAGGAACTTATCAAAGTTGAACTACTTAAATTCATACGTGGAAAAATGATAATTGTAACTGAGGAAACTTTTCTCAGTATGCGAATAGCTGAAGGGAATAAAAATGTGTGTGTGCATGTATGTATGTATGTGTGTGTGTGTACATACATATATGTCTATATAGGGGGTATATGAGCATATGAATAAATATTTGAGTATGTGTATATATGTGCACAGGTATACATAGACAGAGGGTACAAGACCAGTTGAATAGGAAGAGATGATACTTAAAGGATGAAATTAAGAGGTGAGAGAGGAATATAATGAGAGGAGAGGGGGAGAGATAGAATAGGGTAAATTATCTCATAGAAGAGGCAAGGGAAAACTGTGATAAGGGAAGGGAAGAACAGGAAGGCAAAAGGGAATGAGACAATCTTATTTTCAATGAATTTGTCTTAGGGAGGAATGACATACACACTAAACAGGGTATCTCACCCTACAGAAGAGTTGGTGGGACGGAGATGAGAGGGAGGATGATGGAAGGGAGGGCAGGCTAGGGAGAGGGAAGTTAGAATGCATTTTTTATGACACTTTTCAGCATAATGTATATTTTCTACTAATCTCTTTTAATCAGATTGATTTTTAATAGTGCCTTGTCTGAGACTCTGAATGCTAGCCCCGCATTTTTTTATGCCTAGACCTCTTCCATTCAAAATGTACAAAATTGAAGACTTGCAGGGGGCAGAGCCAAGATGGCAGAGTAGAAACAGCTCATCCAAGACACTCTGCCCCCAGATTTCCTCCAAACTATGTAAAAGGGGACTCTGAACAACTTCTGGAGCCCCAGCACCCACAGAACGACACAGAGAAGCTAACCTTCCACTGAGGACAGCCCAGCAGCCATGCAGGAAGGACCAGCGCAGCACTCTGGGAGCCGGCAGCACAGTGAGCAGAGCGAGGGGAGCCGAGCCAAGCTGAGCCTAGCCAAGCCAAGCCCAGGTCCGCATGAGCCGAGGTTTAGTCCCAGGGCGGCAGGGCCAGCAGCTGGCTGGAGAAACCCCAGAACACCAGCAGCTATGGCAAATCCAGAATTATCAACATAGACATGCCTAGGACAAAGTGAGAGGTAAGTGCCCTATAGATTTTGGGACCAGTATTTGGGGAATGCATCGGCTTTCTCCCCTGGGGACTAGAATCCTCTGAGGACACACACCATTTTGTAGTTTTCAGAGGCAGCTCCAACTCCTGGCCTGGGAACTGTAGGGAGATCCAGCGATCAGTCTTGGGGGAGGTAACGTTCTTGCTTTAACCTCCCTGGATCTGGATTGTGATCTGGGGTGGAGGTCATGGGTGGGCTTCCAGAAACGGAAGTTGTCCCCCACACTTTCGGGATGAAAATTCCTGTCTGGCAGCAGAGCCGTAGTGTGGCAACAAGCCCAAAAGTCAAGTAATTAAGTGGCAACATGGCAAGGCAAAGGAAACAAATTAAACAGAAAAATGAAGACTCCTAGACTCCTATTTTGGGGGCATAGAGCGGGAAAAGGACTGTGAGGACAGATGTCCTGCTCCAAAAGCTCCAGGGGAAAACATGAGTGGGTTGCAGGCCATAGAGGACCTTAAGAAGGACTTTAAAAATCAAATAAGAGAAGTGGAGGAAAAATTGGAAAGAAAAATGAGAAGGATGCAGGAAAAGTATGAAATGAGGGACAACAGCCTGACTGAGGAAAACAACACCTTAAAAAATAGACTAACTCAAATGGCAAAGGAGGCCCAAAAGAGCAATGAGGAGAAGAATGCCTTAAAAAGTCGAATTTGCCAGTTGGAAAAAGAATCTCAAAAGTTCACTCAGGAGATTCATTCTTTCAGAGTTAAACTGGAGCAAATGGAAGCTATTGACTTTATGAGAAATCAAGATGCTAGTAAGCATATCAAAATAAATGAAAGATTAGAAGGCAATGTGAAATATCTCATGGGAAAAACCACTGACTGGGAAAATAGATCCGGGAGAGATAATTTAAAAATTATTGGACTACCTGAAAGCCATGATCAAAGAAAAAACCTAGAAATCACCCTTCATGAAATTCTCAAGGAAAATTGCCCTGATGTTTTAGATCCAGAGGGCAAAATAGAGGTTGAAAGAATCCACCAATCACCTCCTGAAAAAGATCCCAAAAAGAAAACTCCCAGGAATATTATAGCCATTTTCCAGAATCCCCAGATCAAGGAGAAAATAGAAAGAGAATTAACTCTGGAATCTGAGGTTTCTATCCCATCCCCGACAATAATTTACCATGTGACTTTTTATATTCCACAATATTGAAATTGTTTCTTCCTGGCTGCTTATAGTATTTTCTCCTTCATCTGGGAGTTCTGGAACCTGGCTATAATATTCCTAGGAGTTTTCTTTTTGGGATCTTTTTCAAGAGGCAATCAGTGTATTCTTTCAACCTCTATTTCCCCCACTGGGTCTAAAATATCAGGGCAATATTCCTTGAGAATTTCTTTAAGGATGATTTCTAGGTTCTTTCTTTGATCATGGCTTTCAGGTAGTCCAATAATTTTTAAATTATCTCTCCTGGATCTATTTTCCAGGTCAGTGGTTTTTCCCATGAGATATTTCACATTGCCTTCTATTCTTTCATTTGTTTGGATCTGTTTAACAGCATATAGATTTCTCATAAAGTCACTAGCTTCCATTTGCTCCAGTCTAACTCTGAAGGAATGAATCTCCTCAGTGAGCTTTTGAGATTCTTTTTCCAACTGGCAAATTTGGCTTTTTAAGGCATTCTTCTTCTCATTGCCTTTCTGAGCCTTTGTTGCCATTTGAGTTAGTCTATTTTTTAAGGTGTTATTTTCCTCAGTCAGGCTGTTGACTCTCATTTCATACTTTTCTTGCATCTTTATCATTTCTCTTCTCAATTTCCCCCTATTTCTCTTGTCTGCTTTTTAAGGTCCTCTATGGCCAGTAGCCAGCTTGCATTTTCATTTGGGGCTTTTGGTGCAGGAGTTCTGACCTCACAGTCCTCCTCCATGCTTTTAGCCTCTTTGCCTCTAAAATAGGAGTCCAAAGTTGAACTTTTCTGTTTAGTTTGTTTCTTTTGCCTAGGCATGTTGCCACTTAATTACTTGATTTGGGGGCTTGTTGCCACAGTAGGACTCTGCCACCAGACAGGAGAGCTTCAGTCCCAAACGTGGGGTCTTCACAACTTCCGCCAGTTGGGTGGCCTGTGTAAAGCCTCCACCAACACTGGCAAATTCGATACCCACCCCAAACTTCCCCCCCACCCCCCAGACCACAATCCAGATCCAGCCAGTTTAAAGCAAGAGCGATTAACTCCCAGACTGACCGCTGGATCTCCCTGCAGTTTGCAGACCAGGAGCTAGAGCAGCTACTGATGCTGCAAAATGGCTTCTGTGCCACGTTTTTTCAGCAGCTTTTCGCCCCCAGGGGAGGAAGCCACACATTCCCCAAATACTGGTCCCAAAGTCCATAGGGCACTAACCTCTCACTTTGTCCCAGGCATATCTGTGCTTATAATTCTGGAATCGCCACAACTGCTGGTGTTCTGGGGTCCCTCCAGCCAGCTGAAGTCCCAGCCACCCTGGGGCTAAAACTGAGGCTCATGTGGGCCTGGGCTCAGCTCCCAGCACTCAGTCCTGCTTGCTCTCAGAGCACTGTGCTGGCCACTCCCTGCCGGGCTGCTGGTTTCTCCTCAGCGGGAGGTTAGCTTCTCTGTGTCGTTCTGTGGGTGCTGGGGCTCCAGAAGTTGT
The DNA here is from genome assembly GCA_011680675.1 of Gymnobelideus leadbeateri. Taxonomy (NCBI): domain Eukaryota; kingdom Metazoa; phylum Chordata; class Mammalia; order Diprotodontia; family Petauridae; genus Gymnobelideus; species Gymnobelideus leadbeateri. The sequence goes on along the minus strand of WOXC01001938.1, from coordinate 4,045 downwards.
TAGGAGTCCCCTTTCACCTTGTTTGGAATTTGTGCGTGGCAGAGCATCTTGGAAGTGCTATTTGTACTCCACCATCTTGGCTCTGCCCCCTCTCATTAAATCCTGAATTATTTCAATAGTCTATTGGTTGGTCTCACTCCCACAAGTTTCTCTCCACTCCAGACCATTCTTTATTCTTCTATCTAACTGATCTTCCTAAGGCACAAGGCTATGTTACCTCATTATTCAACCAACTCCAGATATTCCCCATCACCTCCATGATATAACATTTTTGTCTTTGAATCTCTATAACCTTGATCCTGGATTGAAAACTGTTACAATACTTGTTTTGCACTTTGAATGGTGCCTGATGCAAAGAAGATGATTAATAAATACTTATCCCCTTCCCCTTCCTTCATTTCCTATTATGGATTGAATATAAGTTTATAATATTTATTAAGTTCCAACTACAAATGAGATCCTGGGCTAGATAATAAGAATACAGTGATGTGGGAGGGGGAACAGTGTTTCTTCTTTCACTCTACTTCATAGATTTTTGACACAAAAGAATATGATAAAGACCAAGAAATGGAGTTTGTAAAGAAATAATCAGATTATATGCTCCAAGGAGAAAAATACTAATAGCTTAGAAATAGAAGAAGATGGTAGGAACAAAAATTATTTCTTTGAGGAGGTAGAAATCAAACAGAATAACAAAAGGCAAAATAAGGCTTAAATAAAGCAGAGATAAGGGAAAAGCATATTAAAGGTATGGGAGATTGTGCAACTAAGCAGTTGTGGAAAATGGAACGTCTGATTCTACCTGTTCTGTTATAAAGAACAACAAATGACCTGCTTTAAGTTCAGAGTGGAATATACCCACATGGCTATTGATCTATCTTGAATCTACTCTTCTGCCCATCAATAGAGCAATGTGATGCAAAAGAAATGGGAAAAGCTTCTACTTCATCTTTAGTTCGAATGTAAACTTTATGAAAAGTAGTAACATGAAATAAGCCTGAAGAGACAAATTGGAGGAAACCGATAAAAATCTATAAATGCCAAATGAAAAATCATCTATTTTATCTCAAAAACAAGAAAAAAAAGCAGAGAATTGATGTTGCAAAGGCAAATTATACCAGTTAATTTACTTTGGAGGGTATTTTAATGCCTCTGCTCAACACATTAAGACAGTTCTGAGAGAATTGACAATATATCACAGGATCTAGAAAGGGAACTCACCTCAGAAAGTTCAATTATGTAAGAAATTGCGGTTTTCCCATTTAACAAAAACTCAAGGGAATGGCCCAAAGTTATACAATAAATTAAAGTATTGGTAGTTAGCATAAAATTTAACATACTTAGTCATAATATCATACATTTCCTAAGGAAACAAACCTCATCAGACAAACTCTATAGGGAAACTAAGAGCCAGTTTATAAACTGCATTTGTAGTTTATATAGGCTTATTCAGGAGAAAGACTTACATGTCACCAAGGAGTCAGGGGCAGATTAGTTTCTTTACCTGACTTCTTACCTAAGGAATATTTAATACTCTGAGTAAATAATTTACATACCAGGGGACAGGTTTTGGTCAGGTGAGGTTAATGTTAACCAAAATTTTCAGGAGGAATAAAAATAAATTTAACAATCTGATAACAGTATTTGACAGCAGTTACCTAGCATATGAACTCAGAGAGGATATGTTTCTCTAATAACTCAGTAGTTTCCTATTACAAATTCATATTATGAATCCCAAGTCTTCTTACTCCAATTCTAAAGCTTTTTTTCTCTAAATCATAATATATGTTGGCAATCATAAGACATAAGGATTTGTTGCCATTGTAGGAAAAGACTTTGTTTCTCCATGTTCTATATCACCATACAGCAGAGAATCTGAAATGTTATCATCATGAGAAAAGCTCTCAATAATAATTGAATTAATAAAATGGTTATACCTGAATATTTCAACTGAAATTTATTTAATCCTACAACTCAATCCATAGGCTTAGTGTCATCATAATATAACTTTTCAACTTAAAGATTAATTGGGAAAACCAAATTATTTTAAGTAGTTTTTTTTCAAAAATTATTTTGTCCTTATAAAAAGTGACATAAAATGGGTAATGCAAAACCAATCATATCCTTACTAATTTTAAATTTTCCATTAGTTAATTATGGGGCGAGGGGAGGAAACTATGAATCCACATTGAAAGGAACTTTTTTAAAAATAATTTTATTTATTTATTTTTAGTTTTCAACATTCATTTCCACAAGATTTTGAGTTACACATTTTCTCCCCATCTTTCCACTACCCCCACCCCAAGATATTTAGCCTACTGAATACCCCATCCCCCAATCTCTTAGGGCAAGACAAATTTCTATATCCCAGTGCCTGTATGCCTTATTTCCCAGTTGCATGTAAAAAACAATTTTTAGACATTTGTTTTTAAAACTTTGATTTCCAAATTCTTTCCCTTTTCCCCTCCTCACCCACCCCGACTAGGAAGAAAAGCAATTCAATATAGGTTGTAAATGTGTAGTTTTGCAGAATGTCTCCATAGTAGTTTTATTGTAAAAGACTAACCACATTTACCGCTATCCTATCCCACCTTCCACTTGTTCTATTTTCTACTTTGACCCTATTCCTTTTCAAAAATGTTTGGTTCTAACTACCCTCTCCCCAAGGATGCCCTCCCTTCTAACAGCCTCCTTGTTATCCACTCCCCCCTACTCTCCTCTGAGGTAAAATGCCCAATTGTTTGTGTATGTTACTCCCTCCTTAAGCCAAGTTCAATGAGAATAAGGTTGACCCATTCCCTTTCACCTTCCTGCTTTTCCCTTCCATTGTCACAGTTTCCTTTTGGCTCTTTTATGTGAGACAAATTATTCTATTCTATCTCTCCCTTTCTCCTCCATTATATTTCTTTCTCACCTCTTAATTTTATTTTTTTAGAAATCATCCCTTCATATTCAATTGATCCTGTGCCCTCTGTCCATGTATACATGTACACATATATACATGCGCTCATATATGTATACACTTATGCCCCTTCCTAGTATACATATATACACATTTATATACATATGTATTCCCTTCAACTATCCTCATACTGAGAAAAGTCTCATGAGTTACAATTATCATTTTACCATGTAAGAATGTAAATAGTTCGAATTTAATAAATTAGGTATGATTTCTTTTTCCTGTACTTTCTTGTGTTTCTCTTGCTTCCAATATTTGAAAGTCAAATTTTCTGTTCAGTTCTGTTTCTTTTTTTAATCAAGAATACTTGAAAGTCCTCAATTTCATTGAGTGACCATATTTTCCTCTGAAGCATTGTACTCAGTTTTTCTTGGTAGGTGATTCGTGATTTTAATCCTAGTACCTTTGACCTCCAGAATATCATATTCCAAGCTCTTGGATCCCTTAATGTAGAAGCTGCTAGATCGAGTATTATCCTGATTTTGTTTCCACAATACTCAAACTGTTTCTTCCCAAAAGCTTGTAATCCTTGACCTGGGATCTCTGGAATTTGTATATGATATTCGTAAGAGTTTTCTTTTTGGGATTTTTATCAACAGGCGATTGGTGAACTCTTTCAATTTCTCTTTTGCTCTCTGGTTCTAGAATATCAGGGCAATTTTCCTTGATAATTTCTTGAAAGATGACTTCTAGGTTCTTTTCTTTTACCATGGCTTTCAGGCGGTCCAATAATTTTAAAATTATCTCTTCTAGATCTATTTTCCAGGTCAGTGGTTTTTTTTTCCAGTGAGATCCTTCCCATTGCCTTATATTTTTTCATTTGTTTGGATCTATTTTATAGTTATCTTGATTTCCCAAAAAGTCATTAGTTTCCATTTGCCCCATTCTAATTTTAAAGGAATTATTCTCCTCAGTAAGGTTTTGAGATTCCATTTCCACCTGGCCAATTAAATTACATTTTATGTTTATTTTTAGTTTACATCATTCATTTCCACAAGATTTTGAGTTACAAATTTTCTCCCCATCTTTCCTCTGCCCACCATGCCAAAAGAGCAATCTCACTGTATATTCCACTCTCAATAA
>WOXC01001936.1:0-78786 GCA_011680675.1 Gymnobelideus leadbeateri | reverse complement strand
CATTTCATTCCTCTATAATCAGTAATAATATTAATTCATTGTTTAAGGTATCTTTTAGCAAAATACAGTTTCCCTGTTTATCTCTTTTAGGTGGGCTTTTCTTTTCGCTTTTGCTTTTTTTTTTTGAGATCATAATTGCCACTCCTGCCATAACTGTCACTACCCTCTTATTATAACTTTCTGTGTATCTTTCTGTTTGAAGTACATTTCTTGTAAACAACACATTTTTGGATTTCTGTTTCTCATCCATCCTAATGTTGTCTTCCATTTTATGGTTGACTTCATTCCATTTGCATTCACAATTATGATTACTAGCTGTGTATTTCTCTTCTGTTTTCTCATGCATATCCTTCCCTTTTTACCCTGTCCTCTCTTTATGAGACATTTTTTCTTCTGACAACTATCTCCCTTAACCTACTTTCCCTATTATACCCCTTTCTTTTCTTAATCCCCTTCCCTTCCACTTCTCTGTTGGGTAAAATAAACTTCGATGCCTAATTCTGTGTATGTGTATTCTCCCCACCTTGACTCAGTTCAGATAAGAATGAGGTTTAGGGGGCGGAGCCAAGATGGCGGAGTAGAAACAGCTCGTCCAAGCCTCTCTGCCCCCAGATTCCCCACAAACTATGTAAAAAAGGACTCTGAACAACTTCTGGAGCCCCAGCATCCACAGAACGACACAGAGAAGCTAACCTCCCACTGAGGACAGCCCAGCAGCCCTGCAGGAAGGACCAGCACAGCAGTCTGGGAGCCGGCAACAGGCAGAGCACAGAGCACAGGAGCCGAGCCGAGCCCAGGTCCGCGTGAGCCGAGGTTTTAGCCCCAGGGCGGCAGGGCCAGCAGCCAGCTGGAGGAACCTCAGAACACCAGGAGCTGTGGCAACTCCAGAATTATCAACATAGACATGCCTAGGACAAAGTAAGAGGTTAGTGTCCTATGGACTTTGGGACCTGTATTTGGGGAATACGTCAGCTCCCTCCCCTGGGGGCTAGAAGCCTCTGAGGAGACACGCCATTTTGTAGTTTTCAGAGGCAGCTTGGGCTCCCAGCCTACAAATCGTGGGGAGATCTAGCGATCAGTCTTGGGGGGTAATCGCTCTTGCTTTAACCTCCCTGGATCTGGATTGTGATCTAGGGTGGAAGTTGTGGGTGGGTTTACAGCTTGCCAGAAACGGAAGTTGCCCCCCACACGTTCGGGACGAAAATTCCTCTATCTGGCCTTAAAGCCATAGTGTGGTAACAAGCCCCAAAGTCAAGTAATTAAGTGGCAACATGCCAAGGCAAAGGAAACAGAAAAATGCAACCCTAGACTCCTATTTTGGGGGCATAGAGCGGGAAAAGGACTGTGAGGTCAGAAGTCCTGCTCCAAAAGCCCCAGGGGAAAACATGAGCGGGTTGCAGGCCATAGAGGACCTTAAGAAGGACTTTAAAAATCAAATAAGAGAAGTGGAGGAAAAATTAGAAAGAGAAATGAGAAGGATGCAGGAAAAGTATGAAATGAGGGTCAACAGCCTGACTGAGGAAAACAACACCTTAAAAAATAGACTAGCTCAAATGGCAAAGGAGGCCCAAAAGGGCAATGAGGAGAAGAATGCCTTAAAAAGTCGAATTTGCCAGATGGAAAAAGAATCTCAAAAGTTCACTGAGGAGATTCATTCCTTCAGAGTTAGACTGGAGCAAATGGAAGCTAGTGACTTTATGAGAAATCAAGATGCTGTTAAGCAGATCCAAACAAATGAAAGATTAGAAGGCAATGTGAAATATCTCATGGGAAAAACCACTGACCTGGAAAAAGATCCAGGAGAGACAATTTAAAAATTATTGGACTACCTGAAAGCCATGATCAAAGAAAGAACCTAGAAATCACCCTTCAAGAAATTCTCAAGGAAAACTGCCCTGATGTTTTAGATCCAGAGGGCAAAATAGAGGTTGAAAGAATCCACAGATCACCTCCTGAAAAAGATCCCAAAAAGAAAACTCCCAGGAATATTATAGCCAGGTTCCAGAATCCCCAGATCAAGGAGAAAATACTACAAGCAGCCAGGAAGAAACAATTTCAATATTGTGAAACACAATCAGAATAGCCCAGGACCTGGCAGCTTCTACACTGAGGGATCGAAGGGCATGGAATATGATATTCCAGAGGGCAAAAGAACTGGGAATGAACCCAAGGGTCACCTACCCAGCAAAACTGAGTATTTTGTTTCAGGGGAAAATATGGTCATTCAGTGGAATAGAGGACTTTCAAGCATTCTTGAGGAAAAAACCAGAATTGAATAGAAAATTTGACATCCAGACACAAGAAGCAAGAGATGCCTGAGAAGGTAATCAGGGAAAAGAAATCAAAAGGAACTTATCAAAGTTGAACTATTTACATTCCTATATGGAAAAGCAATAACTGTGACTGATGATATCTTTCTCACTATGAAAATAATGGAAGAAGGGGGTGTGGTCATATGAATACATATGTGAATGTGTGTGTATATGGTTACAGTTATATATGGATAGAGGGCATAGGTTGAATTTGTTGGGAAGGGAGAATACTCAAGGGATGAAATTATGAGGTGAGAGAGGAAAGTGGCAAGAGGAGATGGGGAGAGACAGGGTAGGGTAAACTATCCCATGTAGAAGAAGCAAGGGGAAGTGGTTGCAAAGGAGGGGGAGAATAAGGAAGGCTAAAAGGCAAAACCACATTCACATTGAATTTGGTTCAGGGAGAAAATGACATACATACTAAATGGGATATCTCAACCTGCAGCAGGATAGGGGGAAGGGGGATGAGAGGAGGGATGATGGATGGGAGGGCATCCTTGGGGTGAGGGGAGGTTGGAAGTACCCACTATAGAAGAGGGACAGGATCATGTAGGGAATGGACCAGGTGGGGGGTGGGATGAGTGGGAGGGAATTATAAGCAGCCTTGTACAATATATCTACTATGATAATGTTTTGCATAGCTAGACATGTACAACATATACTGAATTACTTATCTCCCCAGAGGGAATGGGTGACAAGGGAGGAAGGAAATGGATCTGAAATTCGAGGTCTTAACATTAAATGTTTCAAATATATATATATATATATATATATATATATATATATATATATATATATATATATAAATACTAAAAAAATAAAAAAGAAAAAAAAAGAATGAGGTTTAATGTTGCCTGCATGTCCTCATACTCCTACATAGTATCAGTACTTCCTTTTGTGTCACATTTATGTAAGATAATTTTCTTCATTCTTCTTCTTTCTCCCCTTCATCTCCCAGTGCATTCCTCTTACCCACCCACCCATTCTTCTTTTGAGACCTTCCCAACATAATAGAATCACAACCAAGTCCTTTGTCTAATTAGACTCTCTCTAAGACCCTTAGGGAATGATAAAATTCATATCTGGTCTTTCCATCAGGAATGCTTGAAAATCTTCTATTTCATTAAATCCCGCCCCGCCCCCCCCCTACTTCCCTAGCCCATACAAGCCTGAGTCAGGGGATGAGTTTTTCTCCCCTGATCCCAAGTCCAGTACTTTTCTTTGCTATGCCACATGATGTCCTTCAAAGGATGACTGACCTAGCAGACTCACATGTGCCACAAAGTTGGGAGGGGTCACTAACACACCGAGTGACTAGAATATTGAGCTAAATCTAATGAGATCCATGCAGGAGACAGTGAACTGAAAGAATTCCCTTTAAATAGTAAAAAATGGTCCTGGGATGATGAGAACCCTCGCTCCATGCACAAAATGGAGGTGAGTGTTAGTGGTGAGGATATTCTATCTATAGAGGATTTGGGATGTTGAGCAAGCCACAAGTTCAGGGGGCCTCCCTAGTGTGACATAGGGACCAAGAAAGCAAATGAGGCATTGAGAAGCATAGGGCACCAGCCTAGGCAGGTGGCAATAGTGCTGTCCTCTGCCTTGGTCACATCTCCTCTGGAGTCTTGCGGTCAGTTCTGGGTGACATATTTTAGAAAGACAATCTTGTTACACCTTCCTAATCAGTTTACCACCCCATTCAGCCAAACTGATTTCCAAACCTTTTCATTCCTCCTCAAATGGCAAACCACTGTCCTTGTACCACTGTCTCTCTCAGCTGAGGACCTTCTCACATACTTCACTGAAAAAGAAATGAGGCTATTCATTGAGATTTCCTCCTCTTCTTTGTCTTCCTCCTCCCCCTCCTCTATCACTTGGGTTCCTTCTGCCCCAATCTCCTCCTTCAACCCTGTCTCACTTGAAGAAGTGACTCTTTCTGGAGAAGGCAAACATCTCTACCTGCACAAGGGATCCTATGACTTCTTGTCTTCTCCAGAAGAATTTCCCTCTATAATCTTTACTATCTCCTTAATCTTCGGTCTCTTTTTGTTTATTTATGGCTTCCCTGCTGCCTATAAACATCCCTATGTCCCCCTCATCCTTCTAAAAACCCCACACAACCCTTATTTGATCCTAATTCGGTCACTACCTATTGAACTCTCTATCCTCTATTTCATGGATAAAATTCTTGAGAAAATGACCTTTAATTACATCTCTCACTTCTCCTGTCATTTGATTTTACCTCCTTCCTCCTATTTGATTTTTATTCTAATCACTCAGCTGAAAGTTCTCTCTCTAAAGTTATCAATGGTATTTTAATGGTCTCATCCAATGGTCTTTTCTCAATCCCTGTTTTCTTGACCTTTCTGCCCCCTTTGACAGTTGCAATCACCCATTTATTTGTATATCTTTTGCCTTTCTAGGTTTTTTCAGGATCTGACCACTCCTGAGTCTCCTTTACCAGATCTGTTCCCAGCTCACTAGCACTAACCAGGGATGCTCCCAGAGCTCTGTACTAGACCTCTTCTCTTTTCTATGGTTTCTATGGATCCTATGGTTTCATTTACCACAATTCACAGATAATGGCCAGATCTGTATATGTAGCCCTAACCTCTATCTGGAGTTTCACTCTCCCATCACCAATTGCTTTGAAGACATAATGAACTGTACATCCCATAGACATTGCAACTCCAACATATCCAAAACTGAACTCATGATTTTTCCCTTAGGGTGCCCCCGCTTCTGAATGTCTCTATTACTGCTCAGGGCAACACCATAATTCTCTCAATCACTCGGTGTCACAGTCTTGGGGCCATCCTCTGTTCTTCATTCTTCCTCACTCCCCACGTCCAATCTGTGACCAAAGCTTGTTTCTGTGATAATGGCATCTCTCATATACATCCCTTTCTCTCTGCTTATGTCTCTCTCTCCCTGCCCCCCCCACCCCCCCCCATGGTACAGGCCCATGTCCCTACACACCCAGATGATTGAAAGAACTGCTTGGTCTCCCTGCCAATGGTCCATCTCCATTGCAATCCATCCTCTACTCGGCTGCTAAAATTATTTTCCTCAAGCCCATGTCTGACCATGTCATTTCCTGTCTCAAACTCCATTGGTTCCCTGTTGCTTCTTGAGTGAAAAACAGCATTCAACCAGGCCTACAAACTGAATTCTTTCTGCCTTTCTAGTCTCTTTACACCTTAATCAATCAATCAACCAACATTTATTAAATGTCTACTCTGTGTCAGGCGCTGTGCTAAGCTTTGGGATTCTATAATTCTACAGCACTGGCCTTCTCACTGCTTCTCTTCCTTACTCTGTCCCTTTGCCCTGGCTGTCCCCTGTGTCCAGAATGTCCCATCCTGTCACCTCCACCTCCAGGTTTCCCTCGCTTTCTTCATGACTCAGCTCAAGCCCCACTTTTTGCAAGAATTCTTTCCTAAGATCCCCCCTCCTCCCCGCCCCAAACACACACACCTAGTACTGCATCTCTGAGATCACCTCCCATTTACCCTGAAGGTACCCTGTGTATACTTAGTTTTTGACATGTTGACTCCCCTTTTAGAATAGGAGCGCCTTGACATCAGGGCTAGAGTTTGACTTTTTCAGTATCCCTATTACTTAACACAGTGCCTGGCATAGTAAACATAGTAAACACTTAATCAATGCTTGTTGACTGATTTTCTGATAAGGTAGAGCAGGTCAGAGGAGGGTTACAAGGCAGGTGAAGGACCCAGCAACATAAGAATCTGTTGAGGGAACCGGGGGGTGTTTAGTCTGGAGAGGCGAAGACTCAGGGGGTACAAGATGATTGTTTTCTAGTCTTCCAAGGGCTTCTGAGGAAGGATAGGCCCCTGAGGGCCGAGCCACAGGCAGTGGAAGGCATAAAAAGACACCTTTGGTAACAAACAGTACAAAACAAAGTGGATGGAGGCTTCTGGGAAGTGAGAACTGTCCGGCAGAAGAGCAGGCTAACTGCACAGGTGTTCTCTGACACTTTACCAAGCTCATTGGGCTTCCAGCCCCTGGTTCTTCCCTGCATATAAGGGCCCCCCTTGTCATCTCATAGCATCACGAGGGTGATATATTAGGCTGTTTCTTGATAGAATCTTTCCCTTTGGTCCTGAGGGAGAACCGCTATGTCTCTCCACAAAGCTTGGCTGCAGCCCATCCTCTCTGCTACTTTCTCTTGATGGCCATTCCCTTCCTCCCCACAGTTTGCTCAGGCTTGTCCACTAATTAATGGGTGAAGAAGGATGTCCAGGTGGTGAGCTGGGGGAGGGGAGAACTGGCCCTGGGTGGGGGATGGACAGGGAAGGCATGTTCCTCTTGTCAACATACCAGCCTTTTGGTTGGGTAGGAGCCCAGGCTGCCTTGGGGGTGGATAAAGAAGAATTAATTCATATAAATGTTTCCTTTGAGTAAATCCACTCATTCACATGATAAGATAAGGATCCCCCCACCCCCGCTACCCCACCCCTCACAAGAACTAGAAATTAATTGGTTTGGGGCATGTTTAGGGCCAGATACCCCAAAGAGACCTCAGCAGGTGGGGGAGTGGGCTTCATCCAGTCAGCTGTCAGGGCATGGCCCTGTGCCAGACCACAGTGGAGAGAGATTAGCTTTCTCCCTTTCTTCTGTGCCAAGGCCAAATCCCATCTTTTCCACTACACATGCCAGAGGGGAGAGAGGATGATTGGCTAATTAATTTGTACAATTCAGGAAAAAAATCCCCCTCCCCAACCCCTACATCTCTTTGCCTGTGAAATGTCTGGATCCATTCCAGGGGACTTTTTCTCTGCTTTGACCAGGCATTGGCTGAGGCCAAGAGCTAGGTCCTGGGGCTAACCTGGCATTAGGCCCCCAGCATTTTTATAGATATATTCCCATTATTGTAAGGGATAGTCAGTCTCCTTTTCATGGGGACCCCAATTTAATGTGAAGGTGTGAAGGTAGTGGGTATGTCTGGTCCCCAAGTTCACCTCTGGGAAACAAGGAGGAAATGTAGAGCATCTAGAAGGGAGTGGGGCAAGAAGTCTAAGGCCTTGGTGTGAATCTGTCCAGAGCTTCAGACAGATGGTGAGTTTATCTGAGAGTTAAGCAACCATCAGGCATTTCTGTGCCATGTGTAAAGGCACTGTGTGAGGCACTAACAGGGTAAAGGAGGCACAAAGATGAGAAAGGTTAGGAGGATGGGCATCAAATTCTAGGAGTGGTGAGGCAACCTCAAGGGATGTGAGAGGAGACTGGCAATAAGGGGAAGGCAGGGCTGGAAGCATATGGGGATATTTGTCTTCAGAAGATCTTTTTGTATTTGGGGCTAGAAAGCCCCAGAGAGATTGTGTACTCACTCAACTGGTTCACTTTATAAGCCAGAAAGTAGAGGGCAAGTGAGGGGAGGGCACTTGTTCTGGTCATACAGAGGCTGAGGGCAGCAGCCAGGACAGAGAGAGCCCTCCGAGCTAGCCACTGGAAGACCTGGTCATGGCTAGCATTCTGGGATCCTAAACTGGGAGTAGAGAATGATCTGGTCCAGGCCCCACATTTTTATAGATGAGGAAACTGAGGCCCAGAGAAGACCCAATAAGAGAACCCAGGGCCATTCTCTGACTTCAGTCTCAGAGCTCTTTTCTCTCTGCCACATCTCCCTCTGCTTAGCCTGGGGAAGAGAGGCTTTTGGGAGGGGGCTCAAGATACCCACATCGAGTGAAGGGAATTCTCCCTCTTCTCATGTTCACCATGTTTTCTTCTTCTTCCTCTTCTTTCTCTTCCTCTTCTTCTTTCTCTCCTCCTCCTCCTTCTTCCTCTTCTTTATCCTCTTCCTCCTCCTCCTCCCCTTCCTCCTCCTCCTCTATTTCTTCCTCCCCCTCCTCCCCTTCCTCCTCCTCCTCTATTTCTTCCTCTTCCTCCTCCCCTTCCTCCTCCTCCTTTATTTCTTCCTCTTCCTCCTCCCCTTCCTCCTCCTCCTCTATTTCTTCCTCTTCCTCTTCCCCTTCCTCCTCCTCCTTTATTTCTTCCTCTTCCTCCTCCCCTTCCTCCTCCTCCTCTATTTCTTCCTCTTCCTCCTCCCCTTCCTCCTCCTCCTCTATTTCTTCCTCCTCCTCCTCCCCTTCCTCCTTCTCTATTTCTTCCTCTTCCTCTTCCCCTTCCTCCTCCTTTATTTCTTCTTCCTCCTCCTCCCCTTCCTCCTCCTCTTTTTCTTCCTCTTCTTCCTCCTCCTCCTTCTTCCTCTTCTTTATCCTCCTCCTCTTCCTCCTCCCTTTCCTCCTCCCCTTCTTCCTCCTCCTCTTTTTCTTCCTCTTCTTCCTCCTTCTCCTCCTCCTCCTTCCTCTTCTTCCTCTTCCTCCTCCTCCCCTTCCTCCTCCTCCTCTATTTCTTCCTCTTCCTCCTCCCCTTCCTCCTCCTCCTCTTCTTCCTCCTCCCCTTCCTCCTCCTCCTCTTTTTCTTCCCCTTCTTCCTCCTCCTCTTCCTCCTCCTCCTTCTTCCTCTTCTTTGTCCTCCTCCTCTTCCTCCTCCTCCTTCTTCCTCTTCTTTATCCTCCTCTTCTTCCTCCTCCCCTTCCTCCTCCTCTATTTCTTCCTCTTCCTCCTCCCCTTCTTCCTCCTCCTCTTTTTCTTCCTCTTCTTCCTCCTCCACTTCCTCCTCCCCTTCCTCCTCCCCCTCTATTTCTTCCCCTTCCTCCTCCCCTTCCTCCTCCCCTTCCTCCTCCTCCTTTCTCCTTCTTCACCTCCGTCTTTTCCTTCTCCTCTGTTCACATGCATCTGAGCTCACAATGAAAGGAAGAAAAAGCCGGTGCCCAGATACAACCAGCAAGTATTAACTCAGTGCAAGACCTTGAGTGTGGAGCCCCTACAGCTGAGTAGAAGCTTCCCTCTCTTTACGGGGTTTGCAGTCTCATAGGGAACATACTGATGGTGCATGAGGATGAATGACATGTCTTTAGCCTTTTAGGAGTCACACTGCTCTTTACAAGTGTGCCCATGAGGGAGATGCCATTATAGTCATCTCCATTTTACAGATGGAAAAAGAGAGGCTGAAGGAGGGCAGGTGACTTACCGTGGGTCATACAGGTAGGAAACGACCAAGGTGGGACTTGAACCCAGGCATTTTCCTCCTCTGGGTCCCAGGTTCTTGTACCCTCATGCTAAGATTCCTCTGCTTCTGGATCCTTTAAATGCCTTTCTGGGAACACATTGAAAGCTAGAAGCTGAAAGGGAAAAAGTAGTCACCACCTCCCTGGGCCCCCACCTGGTAGGTGCATGTAGGACCAGCTAGGACCAGTGACATCTTTTCTCCTCCCATGGGCAGTTTATGGTTTCTAGGCATCACCCTCAACTCTATCCCTGCTGACTACTTCCACCCTTCTGGGGGAAGATGGGAAGGAGTGAAGCCGCTTGACCCAACAGCTCAGTCTTGGCTTAGGCAGCAAAGCAGGTCCCTGGTCATTCTAACCTGAAGGCAGAAAAGCCCCTGAGCTGTTGACTTCTCTCTTTTGGTGGGGTTTATCAAGAGAAAAACTCATATTATTAATCAAACCTCTAAGGTTCTCTCATTTTAAGCTCATGGTGCCCAGTTGGGATAGAACATCTTAGCATTTTATTCCCTTTTTCTTTCTCTCTATAAATCAACACCAATACTGTTGCTCTACTGCTGGCATTCCCCATGATATACATACAGTTTCTAAAAGCTGTATGAAGATCCTCTTTCTCTCTGGAGAAAGCTGACTTTGCTACTAAGTAGAAGTGAAGGTGTGAATTTCATTTTAAAGGACAGAAAACCTTTGAAGTAAATGGATGCCATTTCAGGTAAAAAATGGGTAGGGGGTAAATAGTCCCCTCTTATCTGGCACCTATGCCCCTCATGGGCATGGGCATGGGAAGAGCCTACTATTTGCACAAACAGCTGTTGGCCTCTGAAAGCAAAAGCTTCTACTCCATCCAGGGCTCAGGAAGTGTCTCCTACCCCCAGTAGTTTTTGCTCCTCAGTACTCAACTTTCCATTCCCTAGTCTCCCATTTCAGCCCCCATTTCATCTTTCTCCCTCAAAATGGTTCCTACTTTCCCTTCCACCTTCCCTGAAGTGTTTCCCTGGGCATGACATGACATCTCTCAGTAACCCCCATGGCAAGGCTTATCCCTATCCCTAGGGGTTCTCTCTCAAAAGCTGGTTACATTTCTTTTTTGTGTGTATACATTTTTTTTTTTTAGTTTTCAACATTCAGTTTTTTAAGATTTTTAGTTCCAAATTTTTCTCGGTCTCTCCCTTTCTCCCCTTCCCAAGACAACAAGCAAACAAGTTATACACGTACAGTAATATTAAACATATTTCCAGATTAGTCATGTTGTTAAAGAAGAATTAGAACAAAAAGGAAAAAGCACAAGAAATAAAAACATTCCCCAAAATAAGTAAAAATAGTTTATTTCTATCTGCATCCAGGTTTCACAGTTCTTTCTCTGGATGTAGATAGCATTTTCCATCATGACTCAACTGGTTGCATTTCAATTGAGAAAGAGGTGCTGGTGCTATCTTTGGACCCCCAGGGCTTGGCACACAGGAGGCACTTAATAATTGCTTGGTCAGGATGATTTCAGAAAACCCTGGAAAGACTTACAGGAACCGATGCACAGTGAAGTGAACAGAACCAGAACATCGAACACAGTAACAGTAACATTGTGTGATGATCAGCTATGATTGACTTAACTCTTCTCAGCAATACATGACCCAACCCAGTCCCAAAGGGCTCATGATGAAGCAGCATATCCACCTCCAGAAAGAGCTGATATTGATTGAACAGAGACTGAAGCAGGCTATTTCCCACTTTCCTTCTTTCTTGAATTTCTTTTGTCTTCTTGTACAAAATGACTAATATGGAAATGTTTGACAGAATTACACAAACCTGTGTCTGATTGCTTACTGTCTCAGGGAGGGAGGAGGTGAGGGAGGGATAGAATTTGAGACTCGAATCTCTATGGAAATTAAAAAAAAATCATTGCTTGATAAGTGATTATCTCCAACAGTCACATTCTTTCAGAGAGGGAGTGGAAAACTGAGGGATATTTTCCCCAACATTTTAATTCTCCCCGTTAGTGTAGGGATAGAAATGCCACCTATCTGAAGGCAAAACATTATGCAGATCATAGCGCCTGCAGAGTGTATGCCTATGTGCCTGTATGCCTGTGCCCAACAGAGAAGTCTCATAGTCAGAGGAAAGGCTGCAGTCATGGTGTGTGTGTTCTCACATAGTCCAGGAGCATAATGAAGCAACCCCCCCGCCAAAGTCTGGAGAACAGAGCAGAGTAAAAGCAGTGCCCACAACACCCCAGTCATGAGTCTTTGTTTCTGGGGAGAAAACACTCCTCCAAACTGTCTTACTTCCAACTCCAAAGGAAACCAGCCTATTTATAATGAAAAACCAACCTCGTTCCCATTTTAAATGTTTCCTTGAAAGGTGAATGAGGTAAGAAAGAGTTCCTTCTCCCGTTCAGGAGTGAATCCCTTTTAATAGCTGAGAAGTCATTTCCCTCTTCCTTCAGAGGCTTTCAGATGTCCAGGTCCCCGGGCATGTGCCAGGTGGAGTGGGGCAGTGTCACTGAGAGGAGCCTCTGAGCTCAGGGTCAAGTGCAATAAAGCACTTTGCAATTCCCTAGTTCCCTCCCCCCCAACAAATCGGCCAGTTTTGTCACATCATTTCTCCCTTTAAAGCTTCTTCCAGATTGACTTGTCTGAGTGTTGTTCCCATCTCGGATTGAGCCCTGCAAGAGCAGGGATGGCTTTTGCATTTCTTTGCATCCCTAGGTCCTAGGACAGTGCCCAGCACACGGTAAGTGCTTAATAAATGTTTTGATTGGCTGTTTCACTTCCTGTGCTCTAGCTCCTGCCCAAGACAATCCTTTCCCAATTCCCTGCACACACAGCCCCAGTCAGCACAGGGACATTGCAGGGTAATCCTAGAACAAGTCCAAATGCTCTGGTTTGGGTCAGGCATATGACTTCCTGAGCTCCACTTCATCTAGGGATAGGCACAGGACCTCAGCATACAATGAAACTTCCTCCCCCTGTGTCCACATCAGCACCTTAGTCTTGGCAGGGTTAAGTGATGTGCCCCGGGCTCAAATGCTGGCTGTCCAGTGCATCCCAGGAAGGTGTCCAGAAAAGGCTATTGCCACAATCTCGATCATTGTATGGGGATGAGATTCTTGTTCCTTTTGCCCTTTTTGTAGGTGGGGCACTGTTGTGAGGATAAAGGACAAGGGCTTGGAGGTCAGTGCTATCTACCCCTTAGAAGAAGCACTGCAAGCCTGCCTGCGGACTCTGGGAGAGTAGACACACGGTCGTGACCAGGCCGTCTCAGAAGACTCACAGGCATATGTCGACATACTTACATGCCAAGTCCTGGAGCCCAGGGCTGTGAGCTCAGAGGAGCCTCCCAGGGTATGTGGGCCACGGCCAGTTATCCCAGGTGTTTTAGACATGACTGTTAAGGTCATTTTGAAGTTGGTTGCCAAAACATGCATGACTGCCAGAAGAGAATAGAAGAATGTTCTATGGGCTCCTTAGCAAAGAAATATCGGGCGATGTCCCTGCTGCCTAAATCATTATGAAAGGCAGCACCCATCACTCAGACAAGTCTCTCAACAGGAAGGTGGGCGATGGCTGGTTGGTGCAAACAAGTCCTCCAGTGCCGTCAATTTCACCACTAAAGAAGTCCAGTGAGAGCTGTCTGGTCCTTGCCAACCTGTTGCTTTCCTTGTTCTCAACAATAGGGCCTTTATCCTGAGCTGACTTGGCTGAACCGAGGTCTTCAGTGGGGACTCGGAAACACCTCTGGGCTGGACCCAAGCATCGGTAGGTGGGTGAACATCTGCCTGCAGAACTCTGTGATTGCTGTCTTGAGGATCCTGAAGGACTGACATGGAAAAGAGAAATTAGCTTTGTTCTTTTGGGCCTCAGGAGGCAGAAATTAGGAGCAAAGAGGAAGGTTGTACAGAAGGAGATTTTGACTCCATACCTAGGAAAAAATCCTAAGCTGTAGAAGGACCCTGAAGTGGGATGGGTTACCTTTGGAGGTGGTAAGCTGCCCATTGTGAGAAGGAATTGAAGCAATGATTCAGAAATGGGAGGGATCTTAGTCCTCATCTGGCTTCATCCTCCCACTTTACAGAGGAAGGAACTGAAGTCCAAAGACTTGAAGTGAATTATCCAATGTCATGGGATTTGGGGGCAAAGTCACCTTCAAATGCATAAGCAGATGCCTGGCCTTGGATTTCTCACCCTGACAGCCTGGGCTACTGCCAGAGGGGAGCAACAGCCCAAAGGGGCAGCTGGGATTCTGTCCCCAGCCTCCTCTGTGTATGTATTCACTACCAGAGATGCAGATTAGGCCACTAGAGAGAGGTTTCCTTAAGGCAAGGAGAAGATTGCTATAAACGCCCCATTATTTACTGCCCATAGCTCAGAATACCAGATAAATCCTTTGTGAGAGAAATGCTAAACACTCCAGGTGAGGTAAAGGAACTTGGATAATGGGAATGGGGTGGGGGCTCTCTTTCCTGACCTGTGGGCCAACTCTGCTAGGAAGATGGGAAGGGGTAGATGTAGATTTCCCAGAACTCTTCTTATCTGTGGCAGAGCCCACTTTACCAAAGCTTCCAGAGTATCAGAGTACCTGAAAATAGCTACGGTGGAAGGAATGAGAGGGTGGCAACCTGGCATGACTGGGAGCAAGAGAGAAGAATCCTGAACCAGTGTTCTAGTGCTTCCAGACTGGAGGTAAGCCAGCTTGCCTCTGGGACCCTCAGCTCCCTCATCTTTTGAAAACAGATAATAACTTAATAAGAATTAAGCTATCTTTTCCATACAGGCAGTTAGGATTATCAGAGAGGAGATAGAGGCAACATGGCATAATGTATGCCAGAAGAGACTTGGATTCAAAAGCTTTCCCACTCCTCTCTTCTTTCTTTCCTTCCCTCCTTCCCTCCTATACTCCCTCCCCTCCTTCCTTCCTTCCTTCCTTCCTTCCTTCCTTCCTTCCTTCCTTCCTTCCTTCCTTCCTTCCTTCCTTCTTTCCTTCCTTCCTTCCTTCCTTCCTTCCTTCCTTCCTTCCTTCCTTCCTTCCTTCCTTCTTTCCTTCCTTCCCTTTTTGTATTGCCCATAAGTAGTTTGCTCTTGAGTATCTGTTCACTTATTTGCCATTAAGGAGTACTTGCACTAAAAGAGGCCTGGTAAGAGGGTATTTACAATCCTGGTGAAATTGTTACTCATCTTCCCTTTGTATCTGTAAGTGACTATTACAATATAAGATCTAAATTCTTTGCATTACCTACAAGTATGTCAGCCTTTGAATCTTGTGGCTGGGTATTTGCAACTTAAATGTGCTTTGCTGATTGCCAAACAGAGAGCCTTGGACTTAGGTGGCAAGGGCAACCCAGTGACAGACACCCTGACTGATTTTTTTTTTCAAGGAAGGACACATGTCCAACTCTAGCCAAAGTATTCTAGTCCAGGGGATCAGAACTTCTCCTCATCACCCTGCTAGCTAGACAACTTAGTCTAATACTTCCAGTTGGTAATCTCAGTTGGAACATGCCCCTCAGTAATGTAGATTAAAACTTATCTACAAATTCTTGTCCCCTGGGATTTTTGTCTGTGACCTTGAACTTCCATTTCCTGCCTCTGTGTCTTTGCATAACTGTCTCCCATAGCTTGAAGAACTCCTTTCCTCAACTTCATCTCTTGGAAAACTTATCTTTATAGAAAGTGGAAATGACAAATGCTGGAGATGATGTGGAAAAATAGGGACACCAATGCATTGTTGGTGGAGTTGTGAACTGGTTCGGTTATTCTGGAGAATAATTTGGAACTATGGCCAAAGGGCTATCAAACTGTGCATACATTTTGACCCAGCAATACCGCTACCAGGTCTGTATCTCAAAGAGATTAAAGAAAAGGAAAAAGACTTATATGTATAAAAATATTTATAGCAGTTCTTTTTGTGGTAAAGAACTGGAAATTGATGGAATGCCCATTAACTGGAGAACAGCTGCACGGGTTGTGGTATAGGAAAGTGATGGAATACTATTCTACTGTAAGAAATGATGAGGGGGATGGTTTTAGAAAACTTGGGAAGACTTACATGAACCGATGCAGAATGAAGTAAGTAGAAGCAGAAGAACATTGTATTCAGTAATAGCAGCATTGTAACAATGATCCTGTGAATGACTTAGCTACTCTGAGCAATACATGGATCTAAGACAATTCCAAGGAACTCACGATAAAAAATGCTATCCAACTTCAGAGAGACAGACAGAGAGAGAGAGAGAGAGACAGAGAGAGAGACAGAGACAGAGACAGAGACAGAGAGACAGAGAGAGACAGAGACAGAGAGACAGACAGAGACACACACACAGAGACAGAGAGACAGAGAGAAACAGAGATCTGCTGAACTCTGAGGGTAGAATAAAGCCTTCTTTTTTCACTTGTCTTTCTTGCTTTTATCCACTTCAGAGTGGCTAATATTGTTTGTATGAGGAAGAAAACCTTTCCTCTATTCAATCCCACTTTCCTGCTCTCCCTCGGTTCTCATGTAGCAGGTCATCAGTCTTCCCTCTGATCACCTGTATTCAAGTTGTGGTTTTCCAGCAGAATTTAAGCTCCTTGAGAATGGGGACTATGAATGCCTTTGATGTCTATTATATAGCATGGGTTATTAAAACGTGGTTATTGAATTATCAAACTTGATTATCACTCAAGTCCCTCATCAATGACTTTTCCACTGGATTGAATGCCCTCTTGCCTTTGTCAATCAAACAATCAATCCATAAACATTTATGGAGCATCTACTATGTGCCAGGGACTGTGCTGAGCACAAGACAACCTCTGCCCTCAAAGAGCTCACAATCTAATAGTGAGAAAACATGCAAAGAAACACATGCAAAGCAAGCTCTGGGCAGAACAAACAGGAGATAATAGAAGGGACAAGAATGAAGAGGGGCTGAGAAGATGAGATTTTAGCTAAGATTTCAAGGAAGCCAGAGAGGTCAGTAATTGGAGGGAAGGAAGAAGAAGGAAGGAAGAAGATTCCAGGTTCATGGAGCAGTCAGGAGGCCCTGTCACTGTACTGAAGAGGACATGGGGGGAGTCAGGTGTAAGGAGAGTGGGAAGGTAAGAGGGGACAGGTCAGGAAGGGAGTCCTTTGAATGACCAACAGAGAATTTTGTATTTGCTCTAAGAGGCAATAGGAAGCCATTGAATTTACTGAGTAAGAGTGTGTGTGTGTGTGTGTGTGTGTGTGTGTGTGTGTGTGTGTGTGACATGACTGGATCTGCACTTTAGGAAAAACCACTTTGGTGGCTGAATAACAGCAAAAGAGACAGAAGGTATGGTCAGATAGGCAGTCGGAGAACCAGGGGAGAATGGTACCCCAAAAACCCAGAGAGGAAAGATATCAAGGAGGAAGGAGTGATCAATAGTATCAAAAACTATATAGAGGTTGAATGGAATGAGGACAGAGGAAAGGCCATTGGATTTGGCCACTATGAGATCCCTGATAACTAGAGAAACTAGATAACTAGAGAACTATAGATAACCTGATAACTAGTACCTCTTGGGAGGTACTTGGAGAACCCTGGGCTCTCCCCTTGTTCTGGTTCCACCCCTCCTTGTCCTGTCTTGTCCTTGCTGATATCATTCATGCTGCTCCTGGCCCACTCATCCTCCTTAGCCAGGCACCATCCTGATTATATATGAGGCCTCCCCATTGCCACGTGCCCATTGCCACTCGACCATTGACCTCCATTGATGCTTCCCACAGACTCTCCCTCTGCCATGTGGGGGACCCGAGATTCTCAACAGTTCTGCCGGAGCAATCCAAGCTCTTGCTGATTTTAGCCAGTGCCTGATGATGCCAGGTTCTAAGTTGGCTGCCAGGGCCCAACCAGGACAAGGTGGTCAGGCTTATGCCAGTCAGTTTACCCTGAGAGGGATTCTGACCACGGTAATGCATGGGAAAGGCTGCACGTAGTAAAGGCTTAGTAATCAATCAATTGGCAAGCATTTGTTAACCACCTACTAGGTAATAAGTGTACATGACTGCTAAATGAATTTATAAACAAAAGAAATGATTTTTTAAAAAATATAACAATTAAATATTAAGCAGTCTGACCATCCCCTTGAACTGGCCATTTCAAAAGCATTCTGCTACAGATTCCCCTTTACTCCCCTTTAAGGTATGGTTCCCTTCATTAGATGAGGAGCTCTTTGAGGACAGCTCCCAGCACTTTGTGTAGTACCTGAGAAATAGTAAAATGCTAGGAAGTGGTTTTTTTTTTAATCAGTTAGTCCTCATTCATTTACCTCCTGTGTTCAAAACCCTGTGCTGAGAAGTAGAGGAAGCATCAAGTTAAGATGGGCCCAATCCGTGCCACTCAGGCAGCTCCAGCTCAGACTGGGCATCAGCAGCAAACATGGAGACCTCAAATGCATAAAAAGCTATTTAGGCTAAGCAGAGAAGAGAGCCTCTCTGTGGGGGCTAAGGCTGTTTGTGTGATAAGGGAGATGGCTGGTGAGTCTGGGGAGCTCGTATCATTGTTCAGGAGAGCACAAAGGGGCAGAGAAGGGGGAGAAGAGCCACAGAGTTCTGGAATTTCAGGTGGGGGGTTGAAGGGGAAGGGAGCTCAGAGGTCATTCATATCAACTTCCCTCATGTTACAGTTTTTTTTTAAAGAATTGTTTTATAGAAAATAAGGTCCAGAGAGGAAAATTGCCACATAACTCTAAGCACTATTATTAATTAGAATAGTCCTGTACAGGCATTTAGTAAGTGTTGGCTGAATGAATGATTATTATTCTTTATCACACTCAAAGGCATTTTTGGCTCAATCTGAAACCTTATGAAGTGAGCTTTTCACCCAATTAATTTGAATGAGAAATAACTTAAGATAAAGATAGAAAATGTTCTGTTGAAGGAAAGGGCTGAAGGAAGAAAGAGGAAATAGTGACCCAACTGCCCCATGAGGGGTGTCTCTTCAGCATCTGATTCTTACCAGTCAGGGAGGCTTCTGAGGTGAAAATGAGGTGAATCCAACTTAGTAGTGGTGTGAACCCTGAGCAAGACACTAGATTGTTCTATACCTCAGTTTCCCCACATGTAAAATGAAGGCTTAGGCATAGTGGCCTCTAAGGATACTTCCAGCTCTAAATACATGATCCTGGAGTTTAAGAGAGAAAAGGAAGGGAAGGTCAATCACAGTGTCACATGCAGCTACAATCTGGGGAAAGCAGGTACAAAAGAGTTCAGAGGAAAGAGAGAAAGTGCCCCATGGCCAGCCCGGGAAAGATGGTTCAATTCTAAAGATAAATACAAAAATCTTTTCGATCTAGAGGAGAAAGAGGAGTTGTTCAAAGACTCAGACTCATAAAATTTCAGCTAGAAGAAACTTGGGACAGTTAGCAACCTCCCCCACTCCCAGGTGTGCCTGCAGTCTTCTCTTCCCAATGATCTGTAGACTGCCTCATCTGGTCTGGTTTGGTTTTCCAAGGCTCAGGCCATCCTGCGTTGCAGCACCCACTCCTCCTCTGACACTTGCTTGCCCCTTTCCCCTTCCTGTTCCCTTCCACTGCTTAGCTGAGAAGGACCCTGGAGCAGGGAGGAAAGAAGAGGCTTGGTCACCTGGCAGTCGGCATCTCCCTTCATACCTCTTGGTGCCCTCTCCATGGCACCCACTCTAGTAGCACTGGTATTGGGTGGAATCTGTCTCCCTTCCTCCTTCCCATGCCTAGGACTCTCCCTGACATTCCTCCCCCCGCCCCTCCCCAATCTCTGGTCAGCTGCAGCTGGATCAGGGAAACATCAGACATTTTTTATTTTCCCATTTGAAACCTTTGGCCCCTTAGTTTTACATGCACCTGACCCTTGTATAGAATGGGAAATGAAGACAAAAAGTTAAGCTTTTCAATTGAAAAAAGAGTTTACCTCTGGCCTTCAGTACTCACACTTCACTGCTAACCTTTAATGGCAAAGGGTAAGCCCCAGCAGCAAGGCCAGGTGAAGATGGAGCCAGGAAGCGAAGGGTGAAAAGCCAGCACTGTATCTCACACCAAGAAGATGAATTCGATAAAAAATAAATTTGTTCATTTAGAAAATGTACCTAGAGTTGGATGAATAAAACTATTGTTAATGACAAAGTATTCAATCCATGTTCAACTTTAAGATGTAAATAATATAATCAATAGTCTCCTTCATTGATGAGAGACACTGTTATTGTCCTTAAGAGTGAACAAAGTATTCAACGGTAGTCGATTAGCTGTCATCCCAGGAGGAGCCCATTGGGAAACAGAAAAGGTTTTCCTCTTGTTCTAGAGAGAATTGACTGTTTTGGCCAAAGAGAGGACAGAGGAAAGGGGCTGAGAAATTATTTCCTGAGAGAACTGGATTTAACTTTTATTTTGTGGAGGAAAGTAAAGAAAATTCTTGAGAAAGGACTTTGATGGGTATGCTGAGAAAAAAATGAACGGTAGTAGTGTGTATTTCTAGAACTAAGGAGTTAGGGTGTATAGTAATGACCAGAGGTGAATTTTTCTGAGATCTTTCTCACAGCTGACATTGTAAATACTAACTTTTAGTTATTTGTTACATTGTTAATAAATGATATAGCAAGTAGCAATGATTTTATTTAAAGAGTAGGAAACTAGGAGGGGTTAATATGAATACGGAAACAAGCAAATGATTACAGGAAATGAGGTTTTTCAGTTTATTGAATAAATGATATTTAATAAATTAGAGTGGGGGCTCAGAGTTAATTTTTTAATTATGGAGAAAATGTAATTTTAGTAATTAATGTGCAAATATGGAAATATACCTCTTAAATACTTTAAAACTCAGGTTGAGAATGAATTTAAAAGATTTCCAGGAATAAATAATGATAGAGATAATTACCCCAACTAGGCTATTTGTGAGTGTTGTGACTCCAAATTCTAGTGAGAAAAAGGAAAAAAAATCCCTGAGTACACATTCTAAAGTATACATTTACAAATGTACACAGATAGGCAATCATCATCCAGGTGATTTTTGAAGATCTCCATTGTGGAGGAACTCACTACCCCCCAGACATTCCATTCCACTTTGGGAAAGCTCTGTTTGGTAGCATTTTCCCTAATATAAAGCCTAAATTCACCTTTTTGCCCCTTCAGCCCATTGTTCTTATGTATGCCTGAGAGGATCAAATAGAGCAAATAGGTGGCTACTATATTGTCCCTCCAAATCTTCCTTTCTCTGATGTAATGTTTCTCCACTTTTTTTCTTTTTCCCTCTGGAATATCATATTCCATGCCCTTCAGTCCCTCAGTGTAGAAGCTGCCAGGTCCTGGGCTATTCTGATTGTGTTTCTGAAATATTGAAATTGTTTCTTCCTGGCTGCTTGTAGTATTTTCTCCTTGATCTGGGGATTATGGAACCTGGCTATAATATTCCTGGGAGTTTTCCTTTTGGGGATCTTTTTCAGGAGGTGATCTGTGGATTCTTTCAACCTCTATTTTGCCCTCTGGATCTAAAACATCAGGGCAGTTTTCCTTGAGAATTTCTTGAAGGATGATTTCTAGGTTATTTCTTTGATCATGGCTTTCAGGTAGTCCAATAATTTTTAAATTGTCTCTCCTGGATCTATTTTCCAGGTCAGTGGTTTTTCCCATGAGATATTTCACATTGCCTTCTATTCTTTCATTTGTTTGGATCTGTTTAACAGCATCTTGATTCCTCATAAAGTCATTAGCTTCCTTTGCTCCAGTCTAACTCTGAAGGAATGAATCTCCTCAGTGAGCTTTTGAGATTCTTTTTCCATCTGGCAAATTCGACTTTTTAAGGTATTCTTCTCCTCATTGCCTTTCTGAGCCTCTTTTGCCATTTGAGTTAGTCTATTTTTTAAGGTGTTATTTTCCTCAGTCAGGCTGTTGACTGTCATTTCATACTTTTCTTGCATCTTTTTCATTTCTCTTCCCAAATTTTCCCCCACTTCTCTTATCTGCTTCTTAAGGTCCTCTATGGCCTGTAGTCAGCTTGTATTTTCATTTGGGGCTTTTGGTGCAGGAGTTCTGACCTCACAGTCCTCCTCCATGCTTTGAGCCTCTTTGCCCCTAAAATAGGAGTCCAATGTTGAACTTTTCTGTTTATTTTGTTTCGTTTGCCTAGGCATATTGCCATTTGATTACTTGATTTTTGGGCTTGTTGCCACAGTAGGACTCTGCCACCAGACAGGGGAGCTTCCGCCCAAATGTGGGGTCTTCACAACTTCCGCCAGTTGGGTGGCTTCTGTAAAGCCTCCACCCACTCTGGCAAGTTGGATACCCACCCCAAACTTCCCCCCCAGAGCACAATCCAGATCCAGGCAGCTTAAAGCAAGAGTGATTAACCCCCAGAATGATTGCTGGATCTTCCTACAGTTCACAGACCAGGAGCTAGAGCCACTACTGACGATGCAAAATGGCTTCTGTGCAGCTGTTTCTTCAGCAGCATTTTGCCCCCAGGGGATGAAGCCACGTGTTCCCCAAATACTGGTCCCAAAGTCCACAGGGCACTAACCTCTCACTTTGTCCTAGGCATATCTGTGCTGATAATTCTGGAATCACCACAATTGCTGGTGTTCTGGGGTCCCTCCAGCCAGCTGAAGGCCCGGCCGCCCTGGGGCTAAAACCGAGGACCTGGGCTCGGCTCTGCGGGCTGCGCTGTAGTTTCCCAGCGCGCTGTGCTGCCTGCTCTCAGAGCGCTGTGCTGGCCGTTCCCTGCAGGGCTGCTGGGCTGTCCTCAGCAGGAGGTTAGCTTCTCTGTGCCGTTCTGTGGGTGCTGTGGCTCCAGAAGTTGTTCGGAGCTCCCTTTCACATTGTTTGAAATTTGTGTGGGGCAGAGCACATTGGAAATGCTGTTTCTACTCAGCCATCTTGGCTCCACCCTCCACTTTTTTTTTTCCACAAATCCCCATGTGACGTGGGGCAGCTAGGAGGTACAATGGATAGAGAAACTGATCTGGAGTCAAGAAGATCTGAGTTAAGAATCTAGCCTCAGACACTGTATGCCTTGGTTTCCTCATCTGCTGTTTCCACAGCACGTACCTCCTAGAGCCATTATAAGGATCAAATGAGATAGTGTAACTTGCTTGGAGCAGAGCCTGGCCCATAGTAAAGTCTATATAAATGAGAGCTGCTGTTATTATGACATGAGCTCGAAGACCCTTCACCATCTTGGATGTATGCTGACTGAACAGTTATTTTCTGACCAAGATGGAGAACAGGGGCACACTGTTGTTGTCATTGTTTTCTGTCACCACCATCATAGTCATAGGGAGCTTCCTGTTGGCCTACTCGGATAGGAGAAAGAAACGGAAGACATAAGTAAAAGCAGTGAGACTTATGAGTGAACAGTGCCCTCTGCCATGAGAGATCTAGGTTTTCTGATCATATGGGCCTAAATGTGTGTGAGTGTTTGTGTGTATGTGTGTGTGTGTGTGTGTGTGTGTGTGTGTGTATGTGAGTGAGACCCCAAAGATGGGGTGAAGCTTTTGTGTTTTGATGGCTCATTTCCTGGCTAGAGAAATAACTATGACAAAGTTTAGAGTCACCCCCATATATGGTTAACACAACTGTGGATGATGCAGAGCTTAGAGTTCACATTTTGGAAGATGGAGTCAAGTCCCCCAAAGATTTTGATGGGCTTGAAGGTTGGGACAGATCTAATGAGGTAGAATTAAGAAAAATCAATTTAAAGTCCTAAAATTAGCCTCCAAAACTGAACTCTCTAAGTATAGTTTATGGGGGAGTCAGAACTTAGCAGTAATTTTTCAGAAGAAGATCCTGGGGTTTAAGTGGGCTCTAAGATTACTGAGTCAGCCATTTAATGTGGCAGTGAAGAAAGCTGCTCCAATATCAACTGCATCTAGAGAATCCCCGATTCCAGGAAGAAGGAGGGGGTGGTCCTTCTGCTTGCCTCCCAACAATATCCAGGGTGCTGCATTCAGTTCTGGTCACCGCAGCTTAAGGACATTGACAAAATGGAGAGTGGCCGGGAGGAGGACAGCCCAGGTAACATAAGGCCTAGTCTGTTTCCTGAGGACCAGATGAAGGAATTGCATACCTTTGGGCTGAAGGAGAGAAAAATGTTGGTGGTGGTGAGGGGGGCTGAGGGGCTGAGAGCCATTTTCAAGCTTTAGAAGGGTTGTTATGTGGAGGAGAGCCTAGATTTGATATAACTGTTGGTTGGTCCCAGGGGAAGAACCAAGAGCCATGCGATGTTGGAAGAGAAACCTGCAAGTAGGCACATTTAAAACTGAGTGAGGGCATCCTTCCTGACCATTGTGCTGCCCAGAGGGTTAGTGGACCACTTCCTGAAGTCTTGGCCCTCCTTGGAGGCTCCAAACAGGCTCTAGCGACCACTAGGTGGGACAGAAAGGACATTTGGGTTCAGGCTTCTGAGGTTGTATTCACACAGAGATTCTCTGACTCTGGGATTTGAGGCCAGGAAGACCCTTTCCCCAGGCTGCCCAGCTGGGGTGGGGGTTCTCCTCTTCTGGGCCCAGTCTAACAGAAAGGATCTGGCCATGAAACTTTATAGAAAAAACCAGCATGACATTGCTCTGCAGAGTGGAGGCTGCTGGGACTGCTTGGCTTCCGGAGCGTGTGTGGGGGCAGGCTCCCAGCAGCATAGGGCTTGGTAGTGCTCTGGATTTTGCTTCCATTTTATCTGGCATTTTAAATTAAACTTTGAAAATGCAACTTCTGTATTTTTTTTAAAAAAAAGTAAATAAAGCTGCTCTGTTAATTTAACAAAGACGGAGACCGAAGCTGTAAATGGAGCTTTTATGGGGTGTCAGATACTATGGGAGGATAAACCTGTTAACCAGAAAGCCCTGCCTGGGTCCCTGCCATCCTGTGAAGGTCCCTGGCTGGGAGTTACCACTCACTCCTAAAGGCCCTGGAATGTTTTTCATGCACAGGATGTCAGGACACCAAAGGCAGTTGGAGGGAGCTGGAACTCCACCATCAATTAATGAATCAGCCTCAAGGGGCCCCTGAAATGTCACCTCCGCTTGCCCTGCCTGGCTCATCCCCACAGTGGGGGAATCATACAGCTCCTGGGTTGCCTTGACACTGATGATCTCTGGAGAAAGGAAAAAGCTTGGGCCTTATCCAGCCATATCCCAGACTCACTGTGTGCTTTTGGGGAGGTAGTTTCCCCTCTCTTCCTGTGGAAAATGATTAATTTGATTTTGATCATGAGTCCCTGGGCTCCATTTGTGGGGCTGCCATGTTCCTTGGCAGACCCCAGACACCTCCCTTTCCTTCTCTGGATCTCAGCTCTCTCCTCTGTGAAGTGGGGAGGTGGGGGTGGGGTTGGAGCAACGGCCTTTCCAACACTCTTCTGTGATTGTTTGAATGTTTCCATTGCCCCCTGCCCAGCGCAGGAGAAAGAACGATCATGAATAACCTTGAACATGTATAGAGGACTCGATCCCATATGATCATCATGACAACCCTGGGGGTGGGGGTAGGGGTGGGGAGGTGCAATATTATCATCCCATTTTAGAGATGAGGAAACTAAGGCAGACAGAGGTAAAGTACTACTGACCAACAGAGGCTGCCAAATCTCTTCCATTCTTAAAACTAAGAACCTTCCTCAGAAAACCCCAGGTTCCTTCCAGCTTTCACTCCAGCTAGCACTGCCCTTTCTGTCTGTATTTCCTTTTCTCTCCCTCTCTCCCTGACCCGTCACAATCTGATTGCCAACCTTGTCCCCTACTAACACAAACTGCTCTTTCCTGTTTCTAGCAGTCTCTTTGTTGCTAACGCTGGTGCTGTCATCATGGGCATCATCCTTGACTTCTCTGAAGTGGTCATTCTTCTCCTGGTACACTCTCCCCCTCTGTTTTCATTGTTTTCGTTGGTGGTGGTGATGTTGTTGTTGTTGTTGTTGTGTGTGTGTGTGTGTGTGTGTGTGTGTGTGTGTGTGTGTGTGTGTTGATACTGCTCTCTCTTGGTTCTCCTCCCATCTCCCTGGACTTTCCTTTTCCTTCTCCTTTGCTGGCCCATCATCCACAGATGTGGTTCCTCCTAGAGGTTTGTCTTGATGAATTTTCGCTCCAAGTTCTCCTACTTGGTGACCCCATTGGTTCCTATGGGTGTAATGCTCATTTCTATGTAGCTGCCCCTCAGACCTCTCCTTTAGTCTCCCTTCCAAACTTCAGTCCCTTATCAACTGCTCACTGCACACTTCAGAATGGACAGAATGTCAGTATGTCCTATACCAGAACTCCATCATTTCCCTAAACCTTCTTATCTCCTCATTACTGTTTGCTTTATCTGGTCAAGGACCAGGGTCTCCCAGTGCATCCCGGGCCATCTCCAGTCATTCTGATGAATATCAGGACACTGGACCCAGATGGCTCTGGAGGAGAAAATGAGGCTGGTGACCTTGCACAGCCCTCCCTCACTGAAGTCAAAGTCAGCTGCAAGTCATGGCGTTATTTCCCTTAGGCAGTGGTCCTCTTCAAAAACATGGCCAAACACAACATCTGGTCACCTACATCTGCAGTCTTAGATTCATCCTCGACTGCCCCCTCTCACTCATTTCCACTTAGTTGCCAAGTCTTGCCATATCTACCAACATGGCATCCCTTGTACCCCTATCCTCTCCACCCATGGCCACCGCGATGGGAAAGTTCCCAGCATCTCTCTCCTGGAGGCTTGCAATGGAGTATATTGTTAGTCATTTTTAGCTGGGGGAGGGGGCAGGGGAGACAGGCCCCCACCATTCAATTATTGCTGCAATCCCTGTACATGTCATCACAGTCTGCCTAAGTTTGGTCCTACATAAGTCTGTTCTCTAGTCAGGGAAAGTAGGCTTCTCACTCTCACATTCACTGACTCACTATCCCTTTGGCTTCTGGAGGAAACTTCCCAAATTCAGGAATGCTACTTGTGTTTCTGATGTAGGATTTCCTCCAAATGGGGAGGGGTTTAAAAAAAGGCACCAGGTACACCAGTGTAATATCCACTCTGGGGTTACTTCCCTAATTCTCTCTACCCTGGGGGGTTGGTCTCCAGAAAGTGGTTGCCTAACTAACTCCCCTCAGTGTCTCTGAGGGCCAGAGGCTTTTACTGCTATCACTCAGAAGTCTCCATTAAGTGTACTTCCTGTTAATTGTCAACTTTTAGAAAGGGCTGTTACTTAGCAGGTACAGCAAAGACAGTTGTTAGAAAAACATCTCCCTCACCAAACTGAGGTCACCTTCCCCCTTCATGCAAAAGGATCCCTGGGGAAAGTGGGCTAAAACCGAGACATCTCCTGTGACCAGAGGGCCAAGTCAGTTCCCGGTTTTTGGAAATCTAGTCCTCCCTTTCTAGGCTACTCAGGGATTTTCCCTGGAATTCCAGGTGCTGCACTGGCTGGCTCTCTCATAAACAAGCCCAGAACTTGGCAGAGTCCCCTCAATCACAACATATTTCCTGTGCGGCATCATTTGTTTTCATCAATCACTTTGCTCCTTCCAAATTGATTAAAGACTTGTTTGAATCGACTTTGCACCTTTAAATCCATTGATGCATTGGCTCCTTCCAGGGCTCAAGGCTTCCTGCTTACATTAACTGAGGTGGGCCAACACCCTGTGCCCTTCTTACATAAACCTAATGCTGCAGGGCAGGGAACAATGATCACACATGTTATTAGTGTAATCAGCCAAGAGATTTGTCTTCAGACTTCCCAGGGTCACAGACTTTGAGTCAGTTGGTCAGTCAACAATCACTTATTAAACACCTATGATGTGGCAGGTACTGTATTAAGGGCTGAACATACAAAACAAAATCCTCAAAGATCTCGTGATCTAACAAGGGAGACCACTTACCGATGACTCTGTATGAATGAGGCATGTACAGGATCCATGGGAAATAAGGGCAGTAAGGGACTGGACTAGAATGAGGAGGGGTTGGGAAATCCTTCCTGTAGATGAAGGGATTTTAGCTAGGCTTGAAGGAAACCAGGGAAGCTGAGAGGAGGAGGGGAGGGAGAGCATTCCAGGCATGAGGATAGCCAGGGAGTGTTCAGAGACAGGAGATGCAGTATCTTGTTCGGGGACAGCCAGGAGACTATGGTCATTGGATTGAAGAGTGGGGAGAAAGGTACAAGAAGATCCTAAAGGTATGTATGTCTATATGTGTGTGTGTGTGTGGGGGGGGAGTTGGAAGGGCTTTGAAAGCCAAGCAGAGGATTTTGTATTTGATCCTAGAGGTGACAGGGAGCCACTGATTGAGTAGGGGCTGACATTATTGCTCCTGCACTTTGGGGAAATCACTTTGACAACTGAATGATAGATGGGCTAGAATGGGGAGACCTGAGGCAGGCAGACCCCCTGGCAGCCATTCCAATTATCCAGGTGTGAGGCGATAAGGCCTGCACAGTCAGAGATTAAGAGAGGAGTGAGAGGAGAGGAAGTGGAGGTGCCTAGTGTAGACAGGGCCTTTGCAAGGAGTTTAGCCACAAAAGGCAGAAGCGATTTAGGATGAGAATAAGGGTGGTAGGCTCAAGGGAGGGTGAGGGAGGTATGGCAATGAGAAAAGAAACAGTAGACAGGGAGAGGATGAAGTGGAGTGACAGAGCAGGAGTGATAGAGGGGACAATCTGTCAGAGAGAATGGCAGGGAATGGGATCTCCTAAGCAGGCAGAAGGCATGGCCTGGTAAGGGCTAAGGCCACCTCTTCATGTGGGGCTGTGGTAAAGGAGCAAAGAGTGGCCAGAGCTGAGAAATGAGGAAGAGGGAAGAGGAGGGGGCTCATGGCAAATGGAAAATGTGAGGTAGGGTCTCAAGGTTCCCAGCTGAGAGAGTGGGGGATGGGAGGCCACAGGATGGATGGGGAGGGATGAAAAGGTTTAGAAGAGCCATTCCAGTGTGTGGTCGGCCACAGCAAACAATCATTTCATTCATCAGTCAGTCAATCAGTGAATACTTATTAAATTCTCACAAGGTGGCAGGCACTGTGCTGACTGCTGTGGACACCAAGAAAGGCAAAGGCCCTGTCCCTCCCCTCTCGAAGCACACATTCTCATGGTGGGGGCATAAGGCCTACTACAGAGTGGGTGGAAGGCGTGTTTGTAGAGGAAAGCAGCCGCAGGAGCGGGGCAGGCAGTTTTATTGACCCCTAAATGTTTACCAGAAGCCTCATTCCTACAAGTCTTCATCATGTCTGAGCTCAGAGTTTGTGCAAGCATAAGCAAGAAGACCTTCAGACTGAGAAATGCATCTGCTGCCCCTGTGCCCACAGCACAGACAGATGGAAGAGATGAGGAAGCTCCAGGGAGACCCCACAGTGCCTGAGAGTATACAAAGCCCTCCCACCATGAGGCAAAAAGCCTGATGTTACAATGGAGGAAACCAAGCCCAGAGCAGGGACCACATCAGCCTGCATTCTCCCAGCTCAGAGTGAGCAGACCCAGAGCTTGAGCTGCTCAGGTTTCTTAAATCCCCATCCCAAGCTCGTTTCCCTGTAGCATCTTGTCCTAGTCCCTTTCATCTCTGTCTATGTAGCTGGTGGAGCCTGATAAACATTTGACCAGTAAGAGTGTTGATGCCAGCCTGAGTACTGAGTGTGGCTGCAGCTCAATGGGCGGAACCTATCTGTACCCCCATCTCTGCCATGACTCACCCCATCTCTTCTGCTCTCCTGATCTTCAGGGAAGTACGCCCTCCTCACCTCAGGAGCTAAGCTCCTGGAGGCCTCTGTCAAAGGGGCCCGCACGCTGTGTCTGGTCCCTGTTGGGCATGTAGTAAATGCCTATTGGCTGGCAGGGAAGGTTCACTTTGTGTCTCTTGGCCCCATCCTTGACCATCAGGAAGAAGGAGTTGGGTGGGACAAAAGAAGGGGAGGGCTCTAATTCTGGAGGGATTCCACAGCAATCTCCTTGTCACCTCATCCTTCTAACATGCCTAGGGTGGACAGAGGCAATGTGATCAGCTCACTGTCAAATACAGTAATGTGGTTAGTGGGGAAGGCAAATATTATCTATTTCCCAGGGCTCTTTCTGAGTTCCTTGGGTCTAGCCACTTGGCTGTCAAGTTGTCCAGGAGTGGCAC
Source organism: Gymnobelideus leadbeateri (assembly GCA_011680675.1). Lineage (NCBI taxonomy): Eukaryota > Metazoa > Chordata > Mammalia > Diprotodontia > Petauridae > Gymnobelideus > Gymnobelideus leadbeateri. The sequence continues at coordinate 49,370 of WOXC01001936.1, read as the reverse complement.
TTAGGATGAATGTCACATCTGGGGCTTATCCTGGAATGGCCAAAGACACAAAGGTGCTGTTGTTTGTGCTGGGCTATTGGGAGATTTGGATCATTCTATCTCCTGCAAAGATATACTTGACTTTGACTTGGAACATCATGGAGTTTAATGGGTTTGCCTTTGCAACGGCTTTGCAATGCTGTTTCAGAGCCAGAGCTACAAGGAGGAATTTTTGTCCCCAGGGCAAGAGGAGGGGCTCAGGACAAGGAACTCACTTGGATCATGGCCCCTGGAGGTAAAGCACTCTCCTCCCTCAACACACACATTTCTGTGTTTTTGGAAGGCTGAATGATGCTGTGGAATAGAGGGAAGGAAACCATAATGGGAGATCCAGCAGGAAGAAGAAGTGGGCCCTTCGTGCTGGTGATGCAGGCTCCCTTTGCATTTCAGTGCTCTGAGGCAGAATCCCTTTTACCCTTCCTTGTTACAGCTGTCAGGATTCTGGTGTTTCATACTTAGAGATTTGCAGTCAATGGGTCAGAAGTTAGATGTAATCAATGAACAGAAAAATCCAAAATTGCTTACCATCTGATAGAACTAGGATTATGTCTGGGGTCTAGGCAACCAGTCCATCTGTACCAATCCTCTGGATTCACATTATGTGCTCTTCCCTTTGGAAGCATTTCAAGCCCCTTGCTAGCCAACCCTCATTGTCTACTCCTGAGTTGTGTGGGAAGACAGCCTTTACTTCTGAAGGTTTTAGCTGAAAGGCCTAGTAGTAATCCCCTACTTTATAGCGGAAGGGTGACTTCCCCAAGCCCGAATTGCTCATAAGAATTAGAGCTGAGATTTGGACCTAGGTCTCCTGATGCCTGAACCAGGCTTTTCCAACTACAACAGTTCCCAAAGTGTGGGGTCATCTTTGGTCCTTCTTTACTCACTTTGTTGTTAATTTAATCATCAAGTATGGTTGATTCCACCCAGCTGGCTAATGCTCCAGTTAAGGTCGTTATCCATTCAACTCCCAATAATTCCTTCAGGACACTGTCTAAAGAGCTCTTTGGCCAGGGAAGAAACAGCAATGTGGAGGGCAGCCTGTTGGGGTAAGAGTTACAGTGGTGACCCCAGCTCTATTCATTCCAGAAGAAAGGGGACCTTGTTTTACAGATGGGCTGGTCTGAGGACTTTCAGAAGAAGAGGGGAAGATGGTCCTTGGGAAAAAGATGTTGCATGGATTGGATCCTGGAGGTTAGAAGTCTGAGAAGAGAGCTATTACATGACAGTTTGGGAACGAAGGGTCTTCAACACCCTAAGGGAATCCCTGGTCTCTCTTGCCTAGTTATACCTTTGCATCGAGAGTCACACAGAGTGGACACAATTGGAGGAGATTGGATGGGAGGCTCTTCCCCTGGCATGGCAGGATTATTCCTACAGATATCTATCTCTGGACCTGAATGCCCTGGCTTTTCAGAAGTCTAGGAAGACTGTGGCCTCATGGTCTCTACAGTTTTCTAACTCAAGAGCTCCAACCCTTCCCAACCCCCATGTAGTGGCAGCAAAGCATCCTGGGGCGGGCTCTTTCCCATCCACTGGAGAGCTTGCTCTCTTGCTGCTAGGCCTGAGCTCCCATATCTCACAATGGGGCATTGACCCTCACAGGATCTCTGTCTGTAGCCCAGAGTCAGAATAGCTTCAGACCTGCCATTTTGGAGGCTGTTTTCGGTGGAGGGCTGGGATAGCTACTGCTGGGCAGTTTGTGCTGCCTGGGGATACATGTTTGAGCACCAGCTTTGTGCCTCAGCTCTTCTGCTCCAAGGCGGCCTCTACAGAGCCTTTATCAGGAAAGGCTCAGCAGCAACAGCAGGAGCAGCCGCAGCAGTCATAGCAGCAACAGTAACAGTAGCAGTAACAGTAACAGGAACAGTGACAGTGACAGTAACAGCAGCCCCCATCTCAGGAGCAGCCACCGCAGCGATCCCCCTGAAAGGAAGTGTGCGGCCACCTGCCGTAAGGGACTGGGAGCTTTGGTTAACGTCTCATCAAAGTTAGGGGAGAAATGGAATTCGAGTCGGGGCTGAGGACATCCTGCCACACAGATTTACAGCTGGCAGGATCCTAGAGGACACAAAATCCCAATCTCTTGTTTTACAGAAGAGGAAACTAGGGCTACGAGCTACTAAGTGACTTGCCCAGGGTCCCACAAATAATAAAAGGTGGAGCTGAGCCTCGAATCCGAGGCCCTGTGACTCTGTTGCCAATGTATTTTCCCATTTACCATGCTTTAAGACTTTACTGGCAGGCAAGTGACCAACACGAATTTACTGAGCACCGCCCAGGTGCCAGGCCCTGTGCTAAGTGCTGGGGACACAAAGAAAGGTTCACATACAAGCCGTGCAGTGTACATGACACTCCCCCCAGCCCACGCTGGCCCCTTCTGCTGTGGGGTTATTCTCCATCCCCAACCATACTTCCAGGCACTGCTGTTACTGTTACAAGTTCCTGCTCCCTTCCCTTCCCTTCCCCTCCCTTCCCTTCCCTTCCCTTCCCTTCCCTTCCCTTCCCTTCCCTTCCCTTCCCTTCCCTTCCCTTCCCTTCCCTTCCCGGGGGAAGGCAGGGCAGTTGGGGTTAAGTGACTTGCCCAAGGTCACACAACTAGTAAGTGTTAAGTGTCTGAGGCCAGATTTGAAGTCAGGTCCTCCTCCTGACTCCGGGGCTGGTGCTCTATTCACCAGCCATCCCATCCTGTTATGATTAAGAAGAAATCTGACCCTCTGCTTCTCCCTTACTGCTCGTGGCTCTGCCTCTCAGGGCCCAGGGTCTCCTTCCTCCATGAGACAGGTCTGCAAAGCTGTCCTCTCCTCCCTGGGCTAAACAGTATCTCTGACTTCTCCTGGTTGCCTCCTCTGTGGGCCTCTCCACTCACTGGCTTCCTCCTGAGCTGTGGCCTCAGGTCTGTCCCAATTCTGCAGCTGAGTGAGACAGGGGCAGAGTGCAGGAGCTGCTGTCACCTCCTTATCCCACCCTATGAAGTCTCCCTGAATGAGGCCCAGCACGAAGGGGGCAGGCCTGGACACTGAGAATCTGTGATGTCTTGTCCCTCAGGCTCTCAGGGAGACACTTCAACAACTTTGCTTTTCCCCTTGCCCTACGGTTTTGCTTCCATTTGCTGCCTTCTTTAAAACATATGGAAAGAAAACTTGTGACTGCATTCGCACCTGGATCCACTCTCTGCACACACTTGCACCACAGTTTAGAATTCTTTTGAAAGTATGCTGGACTTGGCAAACTCGGAAGACCTGGTTATGCCACTTACCTGCCTGGGACCCTAGGCCAGTCCCTTCCAACTCCTCCATTGGGTTGGAAAACCCTTCCATTTGCCTCCTTATTTATAAAATGTGGCGATCCAACTAAATGGGGATGTTGGGTGAGGAACAATAGGGAGAGGTTTGGGGTCAGAAACTCAGGTAAGAGGACAAGCTCTGCCACAGAATCATGTATACTTCCTGGGTCTCAGTTTCCCCATCTGTAAAATAGAGGGTTAGACACTTTCAGTCTTAAATCTTTCACCTTATGACCAGATGACTAATATGAATGGTCACTCCTGACTTTAAATTCTATAATTTGTAAAATGTAGAACATAATCCTTCAGGTGCTCCTTCCATAAGGCAGGCATGAGGAAAGGCCCTGAGAAGACCCAGGATGCTAAGAAGATGTGGGTTTTAAATGTGACACAGTCCTGTGGGTGGTGTGGGTAGCACGATGGAGCTGGAGCCAGGGAGACCAGGTTCCACTTCTACCTTAGGCCCCTGCTAGCTGTGTGATCTTGGGTAAATCCCCTCTTCTGAGCCTCAGTTTCCCTATACTCAAAAAGAGGTTAATAATAGCATGGGTAGTTATGAGGATCAAAAGCGATCACACCCGCACACACATATAAACATACTCACGTATATACCCCTACATATATATACACACATACACATACACTTACACATACCTACACATAGACCTATATATATCTATACATATACATCTATCTATCTATCTATCTATCTATCTATCTATAATATATATATATATATATAGGTGTGTGTATACACACACACACACACACACACACACACACACATAGTGCTGGGCCTGGACTCACCTCTCTGAGTTCTAATCCAGCCTCAGACAGTTATTAACTGTGTGACTATGGGCAAGTCACTTAACCCTGTTTGCCTCAGTTTCCTCATTTGTAAAATGAGATAGAGAAGGGAATGAAAACAGCGTCTCTGCCAAGAAAATGCCAAATGGAGTCACAAAGAATCGGACTCGACTGAAAAATGACTGAACAGCATATGGCTGGAAATATGGTTGGGGATGGGGCTACAGAGATAAATGTGAAGCTGTCCCTGACCTCCAGGATGTTACATTTTACTCTAATGGATAAAGAATGAAGAACTCAGTAGTGGAGGGGAATTCATGAAGGGCCTGGGAAGTCACTGTGGCCTCCAGGTGGAAACATGATCCAGTTGATTTCCACCCATCTAGCCTCTTCAGCTTGCTGAGATGATCAGTGTTTGGGACTCAGTCAGCCTGGGCTCTGCTTGCAATGTACACCATAGGCATCCACTCAACAGACATTTACACAAGCATTTATTAGGCACCTACTGGGTTCCAGACACTCTACCAGGAGCTGTGGAGGCAAGGCACAAACATGGCAATGCCTATTGGGCATACTGGTGGCATTCTTCTGGGGATTGCTCCTGAGGCTCTGGGTGATGCTCCTTTTAACAGTCACAGGATTACAGGGTTAAGATCAGGACTGACCCAGATGGTTTAACTCTCTCATGTGACCTAGGACAAAACTGAGTCCCAAAGAGAATTGACTTTCTCAAGCTGCACAGAGCTCAAGGGCAGGGCAGAGCATAGCAGGCAGGTCTTCTGACTCTAAATTTCCTGACTCTGTTTTCTACAGCACATTCTTTCCTTTGGTGTCCCCTGTCTATCCCAGGGCTCAGGTTAGGACAGTCTGATCACATTGGGACCATGGATTGGTGGTTTCTAGCTTGAGGCTTTGTTGTTGCTTTTTAGGTGCTGCGGAAGCCCAGGAATCCTCAGGGGGTGGGTTTGTGTTAGTGGCACCCCATCCCCTGGGGTCTGTGATGAACCTGACTCTGAGGGTTTGCAGGTAGAGCACTTCAAACCTCCCCCCCCTCCACCATAGGACAAATGAGGTCAAATGGGAGCGAATTCTCCTCATTGATTCCTGTGGGCCTGGGGGTGGGAAGCATTGAGGGTGCTCAGGGTTGACTGCTCCATTGCCCAGCCTTAGCATTCTGAGGGATCTCTTCAGGACAGGCTGCCTGGGTGGGGGTGGGGTGGAGGTTTCCTGTGTCATGTTTTCAGCCTGTCATGACCAGCTTTCTCTGAGTCTACAGAAGGTTGGCTGCTTCTTCCTCCAGAGAGGAACATGATACTGGCATCACCAATCCTTGAGTGAGATTTGGAATTCATGAAACACTTTGCTCCACAGTGGCTTGTGGCTCAGGGGATTTAGTGGGGTTGCATATGTGACTTTTCCCAGGATTGTCACCCTCATTTTACCAGCAAGGAAACAGTCTCAGAGAGGGGAAGGGATTTGTTCTAGGTCAGGCCATCTGTATTAGAACTGGGACAAGGATCTGAGTTTTCTAACTCTATTGTCTTCAGTAGACCCCTCCTCTGGCACTGAGCACTGACCATCCCATTCACCCCAAATTTAGACTCTGTGTGTGTGGTCTATATGTGAGGATATGTGTGTGTGTGTGTGTGTGTGTGTGTGTGATGTACATGTGTGGATGTGTGGGTTGTATGGATGCGTGTGGTGTATATGTGTGTATGATGTGTGTGTAGTCCTCCCAACTCAAATGGGAGTCTCTTGAAGGCCAAGGCTAATCCTTGACATCTAAGCTGCCATTCTGTCCACATCCTTACAATGTGAAGCTGGCTTTCTTGCTAGGCCATGTGATAGGTATCTTGGAGCAGTCTTGGAGCCGTTGACGTCAGACCCAGGGTGTGGCAGGGCTTCCCTTTGCTCTCCTGTCACTAGAAATGCATGCTCTGGACTCCTCGGGGAGTCTGGCCCCCAGAAAGCCTCTGTGTCTTCGTGGGCCGGGGACGCCCTAGGCCCCACCAGTTTGCTTTGCTGTTCAGGCATTTCACTCGTGTTCACCCTCTGTGACCCTATTTGGGTTTTTCTCAGCGAAGACACTTAAGCAATTCACTGTTTTCTTCTCCAGCTCATTTTACATATGGGGAAACTGAGACAAAGACGGTGAAGTGATTTGCACAAGGTCATACAACTTGGAAGTGTCGGGCATTGGATTTGAACTCACGGGATAGTCTTCCTGACTCCAGGCCCTCCTCTCTATCCAATGCAGCACCCTCTAGCTGGCCCAGCAGGTTATTACTTGGCTCCTTATCATTAATTTTTGTCATCCTGAATTGCGGGGTAATACTGCGTTATTCTACTTGACTATTTCCTCAATAATCATGTAACTGAAATCGGTAAGTAGCACTATGAACAGAACACTGGGCATGGAGGCAGAAGGGCCTAAGTTCAAATCCAGCTCCAGAACGTTACTAGTTGTGTGACCCTGGACAAGTCAGCCTTTGTTTGCTTCAGTTTCCTCATCTGTAAAATGGGGATAACAAGAGCACTTGCCTACCAGTGTTATTCTGAGGATTAAATGAGATAATATTTGTAAAACATAGCATGTTACTTGGCACGTAGTAAGTGCTATAGAAATGAAAGCTATAATTCTTGTTATTAATTAACCAATTAAGCATGAGGATCCTTCCTACTAGTTGATTAAATATTTATTTATTTAATAAACTTGAGAAACATTTCCCCCATAAGCACTTACTCTCACCTGTCCCTTCAAGAACTTTAAGACTAAATAATTTCTAAACTTATTATACACAATAATAATGACAGTGGGGATGGCTAGCATTTCTATGGAATGCTAAGGTTTGCTAAGTGCCTCACAAATACTATCTCTGGGAAGTAGGTGCTATTATTATCCTCATTTTATAGTTGAGGACACTGAGGCAAGCAAATGTTGTGACTTGCTCAGGGTCACACAGCTAGAAAGTGTCTGAGGCTGGACCTGAGGTCTCAGATACTCCTGGCTCCAAGTCCAGGGCTCTATCCAACGAGTCACCAGCTGTCTCTAGGCATTTACTAGCAGTATGATCAATAATAACACAAAGATGGATTATTTATAGGATTTTAGTTTTGAGAAAGATCATGGCTCAAACAAGCTGTAGCCATAACTTTAGCTTCAAGTTGTGTCTTACTTCTCTAAATATAGCTCCATAGCTCAATTCACTCAAGATTTAGGAGAAATGATTTCTCATCGATTTCCTTTGCTGGGTCACACCAAGGACTTTCAGTGCTTATCCTAGATGTGCCTGGAAGTATTAAGGGTAACTCATCTCAGCTACACAGGGCTCCAAGGGGCATGTTCTAAACCCATTATATTCTCCCTCATTTAAATGTTTTGCTGTCCTCCTTAATCATATTCCCAGTTGCAGAGTTCTAGGGTGGGGTTGGAGGGAAAGTGGAGCCAAGATGGTAGAGTGATAGGAAGAAATTCAGCCAAGCTCCCATCTTCAACTCCTCCAAACAGATTTAGAAAACCCATCAGGCTGGGTCCACATGGGGAAATCCAGGAAAAGTCAGAGTGAGATCTTTGTCTGGAATGCCTCAGCATAGGGAGACACATAGAGAAAGAGCTGGGACAAGAGTACAACAAATGCCAACATTCTAGTGACAGGGACAGGGTCAAGGTCAAGAGGAGGACCCAGACCCAGACTGGGCTTCCTCTAGAACCATAAAGGGCCAGTGCTATAGTGACAGGTGCTAACAGGTAGCATTTTAATCCATTATTCTGTTCTGGGCAACAGAAACAAGGCAGATAGAGAAGGCTTCTTGGAAACAGGATAGCATTCCCAGTTAAGGAAGTGCTAAGAGGTGTATCAAGAAAGGAGGAAGTTCAAATGCCAGCAGTTGTGATATGGCTTAGACTCCAGGCAAAGAATAGTGTCTCACCTAGAACATCTTACCTAGTCTGTAGAGGAATTAGCATGGAAGGGGTTCTAGACCAAAGGGTAATCTGCATCAGAGACACAGTAGAGCTTTCTAGGCAGCTGACAAGGCTGAGTGCAGCAGCATCTATGCTTGCTCAGACTCAAACCCAGGTCAGGAACTTGCAAAACTCAGACTGGAGCTGCAGTGATCATACTTTCCCTTGGATTATACTGCTCCAGGAGCATGGAAAGCCTTGAGGTCCTTAGTCTGTTCAGAAGTATAATGACAAGCACAGAAGTAGTTCACACCTTGTTTCAGCTATTGAATTAACACCTTGTTTCAGTTCAAGTTTCTTTTGAGCCTTGAATCAAGTGTGTTAAGAAACAAGATGTGTGAACCCCACAACTTGTGAACCCTGGAACTCATGGACTCCTGCAACAGGAAGGGGAGGAGCTAATGACCATATATAAGGAGAGGCCCAGGCTAGAGACAGCAGAATTAAGAAGAGGCCTATTGTGGTGGCAGAGTCAAGAAGGAGAAATCTTCTGGTATCCCAGCACTCCATTTGTCTGCTCTGTGTGTGTTGATGTCTGTTTGTGATGCTCTGTACAGAAGCCCTGGGACCTTACTGGAAGCCCTGAAAGAGGATTTTCTAGTTGTATGTTTGCAGAAGTCCTGGAGGAGGGTTTTGGAGGCCCTGGGACCTTACTGATGATTTGTGCTGACCTCTTGGACCTTGTTTGTGGGTCTGTGTTGCTTTCTACATTGTTGATTTGTGTTGACTTCTCTGACCTTATTGGTGGGTCTAAGTTGATTTCACTGGCAGATAGTGAATTAACGATGGTGCTGGCAATGTGTATGAATATTATTGTGCCTCTGTCAAGCTCTGTCTTCAAAGAAACAGGAACTGTGAAGAACCTGAGGTGGACTGAACACTGTGAACTTCAATATGGAATGGGAATAGTACGAAGAACTGGACAGCTGGAAGCTGCCTGTTTTCAAACCCAGGTGACAATTGGGACCATTGAAGAGGAGCCATGGAAGCTGAGAGCCAGCCTTGAGTCAAGCTGAAAGAAGACTTTACTTGGATATTGTATCACTGAAAAGATTATAATTTACTGTGACCTAGGAGTGGAGACTTTTGTACTTTGTTATTGAGTTAAGGATTTTGTGATTGACTAAATGAATGTACGTTGTTGAAAATTATGTGACCACTTTGGTGGAAACTATGTGGCCGTGTTAGTGATAAGCTGTTGAGTTGTGACACGGTGAATGCGGCACCTTGATTTTCTGTGATTGTTTTCCTCTGATTTGTTATTGAATAAAAAGAGAGGTTGCTCTGCTCTGTAATCAGAACCTTGACAACTGTTCACAGCAGCAGGCCTCTGGAAAGCTGCTCGTGCTTGGCTTTACAAGGAGATCCTACTCAAAATCTCCAAGAAAACTACAATAGGGCCAGCCCAGACCTTCCCTCCAGTAATACCACATAGTCCTCCCCTAACATTAAGTTCAAAGTCAGGAAACAAGTTGAAAGAATGAGCAAATAAAAGAAACATCCCATTGTAATGAGTTATTACAGTTACAAGATTGCTAAAGAGATCAATGTTGAAGAAAACAATGACTCCAAAACCCCTATATGCAAAGGCTCAGAGAAAAGCTCAGTTTGGGCACAAAATTAACCAGAATCCTTGGAAGGGATGAAGCAAGAGTTAACAAAAGAGTCAAAGAGATTTTTGTAAGTAAAATGAGGGTGATTATGGGAAAAAATAGAAAAGAAATGAAAGCCTTGGAACTGGAAAGGGAAACCAAAAAAGGGTCACAAAAATGTGTACGAGGAATAAACTCCTTGAAGACTGGGATGGACAAAAGAGAAAACAAGTACTTAACAATGCAACGAGAAGTGCTAAAAGCAAAACCAACATGTGGGAGCAATAGAAGCAAATGTAAGATATCTCACAGCAAAAACAACTAATCTGGAAAACAGACTAAGGAGAAAAACATTAAGAATCATTGGAATTGGTGGGGGCAGGGGGGAGGTGGAGCCAAGATGGCAGTGTGGAAGCAGGAAAACTCTGTGAACTCTCCCCATAACCCCTTCAAATGCCTATAAAATATGACTCTAAATAAACTTTAGAGCTACAGAACCCACAAAGTGACAGAGAGAAACAAATCTCCTGCTGAAGGCAGCTGAGCAGGCCATCAGGAAGGGTCCATCGCAGCATGCTGGGAGCTGAGCCCAGCCCTGCATGAGCCCATGGTTTTAGACTCAGGGCACCCCAACAGCAGCAGCTGGAGCAGACCTCTGTGTATATATGTCTATAGGTATACATAGGGGGTACAGAATCAATTGAAGAGGAAGGGAAATATAGTCAGTCTTTCACAATATATCCACTACGGAAATGTTTTGCATAACTACACATGTACAACCTATATTGAATTGCCTATCTTCCTAGTAAGGGTGGGTGATGAGGGAAGAAGGGAAAGTATCTGGAATTCACAGTTTTAAAATCAAATGTTTAAAAATATTATATTTTTACATGCAACTGGGAAATAAGATATATAGACACTGAGGTATGGAGATCCATCTTGCCCTACTGGAAAGTTGGAGGGGGAATGGGGGAGGATATAGGAGAGAGCAGATTGGGGGAGGGGGTATTCAGTGGGATTCCTGTTTTGGGATGGTGGGTAGGAGAAAGACAGTGAGAAAATTTGTAACTCAAAATCTTGAATGTTGTGAACTAAAAATAAACATAAAATTTAAAAAAAATCATTGGAATCACTGGACTATCTAAATACTCTGACACAAATTTTTGCCATCACTACATTTATACTTTCCATCCACTCTTGTTAAAAGCATAGTCAAGTCAAAAAGATTCACATAGGTGCATGCCTGAGAATGCATGTATCATTGTGCACCTCTAATTCATCACTTCTCTGACAAGAAGGGGCAGGTGCCATATAATCCATCCTCTGAAGACATGGGGGGGTCATTGCTTTGGTCAGAATTCTTAAGTGTTTTCCTTTACACCATTGTAGGCATTATAGAAATCATTCTGTTTGTATTCTATTTGCTCTGCATCAGTTAATATGGCTCCCCAGGTTTCTCTGCATCCATTTCTCTCTTCATTTCTTATGACACAATAGTATTCCGTGACACTTATATATAATAATTAATTTAGCCATTCCCCAACGATTAACACCTTCTTTTAACTTTCTTTGTTTCCAATTATTTGCCGTTACAAAAACACTGTCTATAAATGTTTTTGTATATGTGGGTCCTTTCCCTCTTTCTCTGATCTCTTTGGGGTATATGCCTAGTAGTGATTTTAGAGGGTCTTAGGGTAGGTAGAATTGAGTGCTTTATTTTAGCATAGTTCCAAAAGGTTTCCAGAATGGTAGCACCAACTCACAATTCTATCAAGAGCAGATGAATGTTCCCATTCTCCCATATTCTCTCCAATAATAGTCATTTCCCGTTTTTCTGGTCATCTGTCAACATGAAGTGGAAACTTAGGTTTTTAAAACACTTGATGCTATTTTTTCACATCATGGTTCATTCTTAATATATCCTCTCTCCCTTTCCCAAAGAATGATCCCTTATAACAAAGAGCTTAAAAAGTGGTTATATAACCAACATATAGACTAAGCCTGATGATCTATACTCTGTCTTCTCCCAGTTTGATGGAGGGACAAGAGCAGCACATTTTCTTGACCATTGAAAACATCCCTCCTGCGAATGAGAGAAAAGAGAATTATCAAGTTTACTTATTGAATTAGCAACAAAACCAGCACTGGAAGCCAGGTCCTGAGACCCTAAAGGCAGGATCTTTGGAACAATGGACAATGAGGAGTCCAACTCTGAAGCCATTGTTCAGGAAAGAAGAAAAAATGAAAGCAAAGGGCCTCTTGGGCCTGAACTTGCTGACTCCTGAAGCTCCAGGCTTCAGAAACATTTCAGAAATGTTTCCTAAATATTTACGAGAACCAGGAGGTATTTAGGTAGACTTGTAAATTTTCCCAGGTTGAAGAAATGCTGCACTTCGGGCTTGTTACCCCAACAGGAATTACATAGTGCCTTGTAAAAGAAAAGGCCATGAGAGTTCAGGCAGCTGGGGCCATAATTAGGACAGGCTAGGTCAAGGGCAACACTGGGAAATCTAAAGGGGTCATTCATTTAGTCATTCATTCAAAAAAAGCTTCAGAAATAAAGTCATTAAAAAAACCAACTTCATGGGAAATTTGGCAAACAAGAGGTTCCTTAATAATGATGAATAAGTAGGACATGAACGATATTTGAATGCAGAAATTCCCCCGCTGCATTGTGGCTGCTGGACACCGGCTCCCCTTTGAAATGGACTCCCCCTTTGAAAGAGTGGCTGGACCTGGCTTCATGGACGGAATCAGCACATCTTCCTTCCCCAGTGCTGTTTCCAGCAGTCTGCTTCACACTAAGGGCAGAGGGCTTTATTGACTGATGTTTCCTCACATTACTTTGTTTTCTAAATGTTTGGTCTGTGGGTGTGATGGTTATAGACTTCCTGATCCTCCTGGGGAAGTTGTCCAGTAAAAGTTGACCTTATAGCTATTAAAGATGAGGCAGCAGGGGGTGGGCACAGCCCCGGGCAGAGCCATGACTGGAGCTGGAGTCACTAAACCTCATTTGGGATCTTCTAACCACTGAACTGTGTCTTTCTTACCAGTAAAATGGCCATGATGGGACTGCTATGGAGGCAGCTGGGTGACACAAGTCCTAAACACTTATTAAGCACCCACTATATGCTGGCACTCTGCTAAGCACTAGGCACAGATAGAGTGTTAGACCTGGAGGCAGGAAGACCTGAATTCAAATCCAGCCTCCGATGCTTACCAGCTGTGTGACTCTGGGCAAGTCATTTAACTTCTTTGGGCCTAGTTTCCTCATCTCTAAAATGGGGAGAATAATAGTACCTACCTTAGTTCAGGATCAGATGAGATAAGATTTTTAAAATGCTTTGAAAATCTAAAATGCTATATGAATGGTGGCTGCTCTTTGGCCACACCCAGCTTGCCTTAGCTAGGAGATCCTACAGTGCAGGATCCTGTTCAGTATTGATCTTCACAGCATCACTTTCCCCAGCTGAGCTTCCATTCAGGCTTAGCTTAGCTGTTTCCTTCCTTCTAGAGCTCCTTGTCACTTTCCTCTGCTTTTCCCCACTGTTATGTCGGACATCTTCTGACCTGAGGGGCTCCACTTCTGGGGCCTTCTCTTCTTTCTTCCTCTTTTTTAAATCATTGCCTATTAGTTTACAAAGTTCAGTCCCCCAAGTTTTTGAGTTCCGAAGTTTCTCCCTTCCCCTTCCCTCCCATGGTGGCATGCAACCCGATATCGATTCTATATATACCTTCACATTAAACATTAGTCAAGTTGTAAGAAGAAGGTTTATAACCAATGGAGTGACTAACAAGAAAGAAGGAACAAAGCAAAACAAAAGACAGTAAGTAGTTTGTTTCAGTGTACATTCAGACTCCTGAATTCTTTCTCTGGATGTGGATATGAGTCTTTTGGAGTTATCTTGTAGCCTCGCATTGCTGAGAGGAGCCCAGTCTATCAAAGTCGATCATCACAGATGTGATGTGTCTGTAACTGTGCACAGTGTTCTCCTGGTCCTGCCCCACCCCCCTCACAATCAGTTTATAGAAGTCTCTCCAGGTTATTATTGTCTGTCTGCTCTTTATTTCTTATAGCACAATAGTATTTCATTATATTCATATGCAACAACTTGTTTAGCCATTCCCCAGTTGATGGGCATCCCCTTGGTTTCCAATTCTTTGCCACCACAAAAAGTTGCTATAAATATTTTAGTATATACAGGTCCTCATCCCACTTGTATGATCTCTTTGGGATATACCCTAGAAGTGGTATTGCTGGGTCAAAGGGTATGCACATTTTTATGGCCCTTTGGGTATAGTTCGAAATTTCTCTCCAGAATGACTGGATCAGTTCAGCACTCCACCAACAATGTATTAGTGTTTCAATTTACCCACATCTTCTCCAGAATTTATCATTTTCCTGTTTTGTCACATTAACCAATCTGACTGGTGAGATGTGGTATCTCAGAGTTGTTTTGATTAGCATTTATCTGATCAATAGTTACTTAGAGTATTTTTTCATATGCTTATAGATATTTTTAATTTCTTCCTCTGAAAACTTCCTGTTCATATCCTTTGACCATTTATCAACTAGTGACTTGTATTCTTATGAATTTGACTTAATTCTCTGTATGTTTTAGAAATGAGGCCTTTATCAGAGACACTGGTTGTAAAAATTCTTTCTTAATTTTTTTCTTCCCTCCTAATCTTGGGTACATTGGTTTTGTTTGTACAAAAACTTTTTAATTGAATGTAATAAAAATTATCCATTTTGCATTTTGTAATGCTCTCGATCACTTGTTCGGTCATAAATTCTTCCCTTCTCCATAAATCTGACAGGTAAACTATTCCTTGCTCTCCCAGATTGCTTACAGTATCAGCCTTTATATCTAAACTGTGAACCCATTTAGCCTTCATTTTGGTATATGGCATAAGATATTGGTCTATTCCCAGTTTCTGCCATATTACTTTCTAGTTTTTTCCAGACCTTCTTTGTGGCAAGACATTATGCCAAGAGTTGGTGATACAAAGGAAAGGCAAAAACACTCATCTCTCCCTCAAGGAGCTCAAATTCTAATGAAGGAAAACACAAACATGTGTGTGAAATATATACATGCACATACACATGTATGTTTATGTGCATATGTGTACCCACGTGTGTGGTTTACAAATTAAAGTACCTAGAAAAGACTCAGACCTGGTTCCTTACAGTATTCGGAGAAATCCCCTGCATACAATATTGTGTACAATATTGATCTTTATCTTATATATCTCTCCTTTCCTCCTAATACATAGTCATGCTCTGAGATGCAGGCACCCCAGTCTTCCCCTCCATCTTTTGGCTCTGGGCATTTTCTCTGGTGGCTCCCAGGCCTGGCAGACCCTCCCTTCTCATCTCCACTTCCTGTATTCTCTGGTTTCCCTGAAGTCCCAGCCCAGGTTGCACGTTCTAGAGGAAGCCTTTTCTGATCTCCCTGAATGCTGGGGCCTCACCCTCTTGATTGTTTCACTTAGTGCTGTGTGTTTGACCTGTTGTTTGCATGTTGTCTCCCCCATTAGGTTGGGAGCTCCTTGAGAACCTTTCTTCTTTTATCCCCGGTGTGAATGTATGTGGTCTCCACCCTGTCCGGACCCCATTACTAGATTCAGAACGATGCTGCCAAGCCAGGCAGTGCCAGTCCTGGTTCTGGGGCAGACAAGCAGACTCGGTGGGGCCCAAGCCTGGTTCTGATGAGTTCTGTGACTATGGGGAATTCATTCAAACTTCTTTGAAACTCAGTTTCTATAAGTACCAGGTAAGGGCTGTTTAACTTAAGCCCCTAACACTACAGACCTTCCTGGAGGCATGAGAACATGGGCCTCAGCACCTGAGTGACCATGGCTTTCCACGATCCTTTTCTGGGTCCTCACAAATTCATCCCAGCAGCAGGTCACCTTTGTTCAGTGCTGTAAGGTTCACAAAGTGCTCTCCCCACCACTACTCCCCAAGGTGTGTCAGTCTTTAAGATCTCCTCCCCCTTTTCTCTGTGGGTATTTGATGGGGACATGTGATTGCTGGGAACCAATATGAACCTGTCCATCAACCGCCCTTCAGAAGTCCACAGAGATGATAGCATGATCAGAGGAAAGAAATTGGATCTGCCTTGGTGATGTAGCTTAGAATGAGGACTCTTGCTAATTCCATTAGCAGGCAGAGTTAATCACATCCTGCCTAGAGATCTCTACGAGCTCGAATGCCTTGCCTGATGTGACAGGGAAGCTGGACAGAGGCGAGGGCATGGGAAATGAACCCAGGCATTCTAAGTCTTTATAGACCATCTCTAGCCTTCAGCAGGAAGCAGCCCCACCTGCCTTTAACTGTGTTGGGGTGGAATGAGAATCTCCAGGCCAGGCTCAAAGTCCCATTTCTGAGCTCAGGTTGCCTGTGGAGCCCTGGGGAAGACTGAGAGTTTCTGTCCCTGAGGGGATATCGCCTTCTGCCCTTGGATTTTATAACAAACCTGATCCTCTATGTCAAAATGAGCAAAAATACTTGGGTATCCCCAAGGAAGTGGGTGAAGCTGGATCACAGACTCCCCTTCATTCACCAGGTTTGATGAATGTCCCAGAGATACTGACACTTTTAGGAGGTACATTTGCCCATTGGGGAGAAAAGTTCTGGCTGTGATTTAGCCATGATGCCAACACCACAGTTGTTCATGGGCTCTGGATTTCCTGTTTCATAATTGAACCATGTATTCAAGTGGGAATGGGTCTCATAAAAAGAATAAAGGAAGGAGAAATATAGGATGATGTCTTGAGAGAATGGTGGGGTCTGCTGAACTATCCATCCATCCATCTATCCATCTATCCATCTATCTATCTATCTATCTATCTATCTATCTATCTATCTATCTATCTATCTATCTTTTTTTGTCTGCCCGTCTGTCTGTCCGTCTGTATATCTACCTTTCTGTTTTGATAAGGGATGCTAGCATGTGTCGGAAGTCAGCATAAAAGGAACCAGTAGATAGGACGAGAGAAGGACTTATGGGACCTTTGGCAAGTCCCAAACAAATCAACATAAGCAGGAGAAAGAGATTGGATCTGTCCTGTTAATTGGGCTAAGAAAGGAACTCAATCCAACTGAAGTGGTCTGATGCAGAAATAGCATCTTTAATACACACACACACACACACACACACACACACACACAATCCCCCCCCCTGAGTCCATAACTACTCTGTCAAGAGGTAAATAGTACGTCTCATCATGAGTCTTTGGTGATGGTGGTTGGCCATTGCATTGATCAATAGTGGCAGGTGGTGCAGCAATATTGGACTTGGAAACAGGAATGTCTGAGTTAAAATCTGGCCACAGGAAATTGCTAGTTGTGTGACCCTGGGTCAGTCACTTAACTTCTGTCTGCTTCAATTTCTCCAACTGTTAAATAGGTATGATAATAACACCTATCTCCCTGAGTTGTTATGGGGATCACAGGGCTACATAAATGCTTGCTCTTGTCATATTGGTCAGAATTCTTAAGTCTTTCAAAGGTTTTTGTCTTTACAATGTTATTGTTATTGAACAAATTGTTCTAATTCCATTTATTTCACTCTGTTCATAGATGTCTGTCCAGGTCCATCAGAAACCATCTTCTTCATAATTTATGAAAGTCCAATAGTATTCCATCACATCCATATTCTGGAACCTTCTCAGCCCCAGTGGATGATACCCCATCTGCTTCCAATTCCTTATCACTACAAACGAGCTGCTTTAGATATTTGTGTACATGTGTAGCCCCTTCCCCTCTCTGTGATCTCTTTGGAGCATAGACCTTGTCTAAACTCTGCACCTTTTGCCTTCACTGACCATCTCATCCCTCCTGGATATTTCCTCTTCCTTTGGCTTTTGTGACTTTGCTCTCTCCTGATTTCTTCTCTCTTTGAGCCCTTCCCCCATTCTCCCTTACTGAGCTGTCTTCTGCCTCTCCTTCCCTCAGTATAGATGTGCTTGAGCACTCTGTCCTGGGCCCTCATTTCTTCTCTCCTTATATTTGTTCCTTGGTAACCTTATCAGTTCCCATGGTTCCAATGATCTTCTGTTTAAAAACCTCTAGCTTCAGTCCCAGTCTCTCTCTTGATGCATTTGTTCATCTCCACTTGCCTAATGAAGGCATCTGTCTGCCTTTGTGCTGTTACCCTGGTTTGTCTCCTATATCCAGGATGTGCTTTCTGCCTCCCATCTCTTGTCTTCTTCCAAGGCCCAGATCTGGGGCCACCTCTACCAGGAGGCTTTCCTTGACATCCCCAGTGGAAAGTGGCCTTTGCCTCCCCACATTTTCCTAGGACATTTCCTAGCATCTCTCCTTTCCCTCCTTTTTGACGGCAAGCTTCCTGAGGGCAAGGTTTTTCCAGTCTTTATTCATCTTATTCCATGAACTTTCTATTAAAACCAAAGTGGTTCTGCAAACACAGAGCACTGTTACTTTGTATATATTTGGTGTGAACTTTGGATTTATTTATTTTCAGTTACCTTGTAAACCTCAGAAGACTGTAGGATACTCAAGGGCAGGGACTGTTTCCTTTGTCTTCATAACCCTGGTGTTTACCACATTCTAGCCCCTGGCACATATTAGGTGTTCTATAGATATTTGGTGAATTCAATTGATTTGAGGGCAGGGACTGTATAATTTTTTATGCAAATCCCCCAAAGTGCCAATGACAGCATCTTGCAAATAGTAAATACTTGTTGGATTGGGTTGAGTTTGATAGAAATTCTCATAATTAGACTGCAACACTCTCTCTATGACCTGAATACAGGAAGTGGGATAAGGGAGCCTTGGGAGGGGCAGTTAAGATTGGAAATGGAGGTGAGCTGGTCATGCATGGAGAACTGGGGCTAGCACATGGGTAAGATGAGGGTGGCCCTGCTGTCCCTTCCCAGTCCTACAAGAGGCTGAAGAAAGATATCCAGGCACAGGATGGCTCCTCTGTGGAAGATTTATTGGAGGGCATGGCCATGGGTGGCACTGGATGAGACACAGTATGGGCAGCATGGACAGATGAGGGCGGGCCCAGAGAGATGTACACACTGGTCCACAGAAGCATCACATTGGTCATGTCTCTCTGTTAGACTCTAAGTTTCCTGAGGTCAGGGACCTTAGACTTTGCTCCTCTGGTTTCCACTCCAGTGCCTAGGCACTCTGTGAATGTTCAATGAGAATGCGTGGCTGGGTGCCCTCTGACCAGAGCTTAGCCCACCCTGCCATTCTGAGTCTGACCAATGAGAATCCCGGCCACGACCAACTCCCACCTGCCTGAGAAGTGAGAACCCCATGGCCAGTATTTGGGAATGCTGCACATTTGTTCAGCGGATCAGCACGGTGTTATTTAGCCTAGATGTTTCTGTAACTGTGATATGCTAGGAAAGTTCTCAATGTCCTGACTTCAATGGGACTCAGCCTCGCACTTCCACCTGTGTGGGGTGGTGGTCTCGTCTCAACCAGCCAGAGCAGTAATGGAAACCAGGCGGTGCATGGGGCAGGGTCCAAAGAAGCCTCCTGTGCCCTCCAACCCTGCCCAGAGATGCCTCCCTGGCTCCGCAACCTCTGCAGGGGCTCCCCTTTGTTTCTGAGAACTGGCTTCTTCTCCTAGTGCCAAGTGGGGAAGTTTGGCCTGCTTTCTCTTCTGCTTTTCTGTCCTCAGAGCACAGTAGCAGGTAGTAGGCAATACATTAATGCTTCCTGGGCCATTGGCACTTTTTCCACAGCCCTCCTGTGAGGTGGAGAGCGCAGCTTTTAATTATAGCTACTGTACAGATGAGGAAACGGAATGAGAAGCACAGAGGTGGGAGGGCCTGTCGGATTTCTTACACACGATTCTTTAAGTTGTCTCACAAATAGCTCTCTAGTAATCAGTGGGCAGAACTGAAACCCAGCTTCCCCAGGGCTTAGGGAGGAGTGGGGAGTGGATCAGAAACATTGGTGGCCAGCAGCATCTCAGCTCAATAGACTGGACTCAGACAAGTGAGTTGGCGAGCCAGTCTGGCCACACTGGATGCCTGGTTTCAGCAACTTTCTTACTTGATCTGAGCCTCAGTGTTCTCATCTATAAAATGGGAACCATAATGCTATGCTACTTATGCTATCTATAGACATCTGACAAGTGTGGTGGGTGAAAAGGGGTGCAGATGACCTTACAAACCTTAAAGTGCTATAGAAATGTGAGTAAGGAAAAATAACACACCTTCTGAGGCTCAGTTTCCTCATCTGTAAGACAGATATAATACTAGCTCTCACGAGAGGTGGCATGGTGTAATGGCCATTAATCTGGCCTTGGAGTCAGAAACATTTGGGGTCAAGTTCTGTCTTTGCCTTGCTGTGTGACTCTGAGGAAATCCCCTTACCTCTCAGTGCTCTGACAATTTTATTAATTGAAATCAATAGGGGAGCTGGATAGCACAGTGGACAGAACACATTACAGAAAGGCAGATTCTGGCTTGATATAAAGAAACCATTCCCCACACAGAGCACCATCCCAAAGAAGGCCTGCATCGACAAGTGCTGAGCTCCCCATCTTTGGAGGTCTTCAAGCAGAGGCTGGATGTGCACTCTTCAGGAAGGATGTAGTGGGGAGTCTTTTGCAGATATGGGTTGACCTTGATGCCTCTGAGGTCTCTGAACTCAGAGATTCAAAGACACCTTAGGGTTCCTCTCTTGCCTTTGGCTTCCTAGTAATTGGTCTCCAGCTGGCCAAGTGTGCCCATCAGGCAGCTGCTTCCCCAGGTGAAGACACGTGCTACGGCCAAGCTGTCTACTTTCCTCCATTTTTGCTTCATGTGTTTACTCAAGCTATAGATGGAGGTGACCCCCCATTGCTGAAGTTCCTCAAAAGGAGATTTAGAATCTCATCAGGAACCATAGAGGAATGTACTGGTCAGATGCTACCTGAAGTTACTTTCACCTTGAAGGTTGGGTTCACATGATTTAAATCGTGGATTCATGGACTTAAACCAGTGGATGAATACTGGATATTGAACAGAATTCTCATCCCTGGAAATCCAAGAGTCAGAAGGTTACTGAAGGCTCAGCCTGCTGAACCCTGGGGGTCAGTGGGCTACAGGCTCGGTGGGATGAGGCACCAGGAGAGGGGGAGTGAGTGTCCAGGACCAGGGAGACGAGGATCCCTCTGTGCCCTGAACCGGCCCCAGCTCATCTGGAGTGCTCTGGACAGCACATCTTAGGAAGGACACTGATAAACTGGGCAGGGTCCAGAGGAGCCATCAGGCTGTGGAATCATCGCCTTGGGAGGACTGGCTACCCTCTGGCACATGATAAATGCTTGTTGGCTGACTAACTTACCCCAGGTACAGCACTTAACTTCTCAGCCTCAGTATACCCATCTGTGAAATGG
Organism: Gymnobelideus leadbeateri; assembly: GCA_011680675.1. Lineage (NCBI taxonomy): Eukaryota > Metazoa > Chordata > Mammalia > Diprotodontia > Petauridae > Gymnobelideus > Gymnobelideus leadbeateri. Next base: position 28,313 of record WOXC01001936.1, on the reverse strand, counting down.
TGATAATAAAAGAAGAGGTTTTGTGGGGACTAAATGTGATATTTGAGAAGTGATTTACCAACTTTAAAATGATACATAAATGCTAGTAGCTTTTGTTCTTAAGTTCTAAATGTATAAAACATGATATGTAGGATTACACAGGAAGCCAATTATAATAAAACACAATTATGGAAAAAAAAATTTAAAAATCATGTTTAAAGTCCCCAAGTTGGGAGTCCTTGCTCTAGAATCCTACTTAAGGGTGGCCCAGCCCCCACTTCTCCACAGCTCTATATCCTGGGCTATCCTGTTTCTTTCTCTTACCCTCCTTAGTCTGACTGATAGCTGCTCCCATCCTTTCTCTCCCCTTCTTCTCTGGATAATGAGTGGTCCAGCCCCCAACACACTCTGTGCCTCTGCCCAATGGCTGTGGCCTCCCATGCATCCTGGTCAAGGTGACTGCCTAAACACAGAGAAATCGAAATGTGTAAATGAACCCTTTGAATGCCTAGACTTTGCACCGAACAGGATCAGCTCAGACTAGTCCCTGACCCCTCCCCCACCCAAGAAGGGTTAACAGATCAGTCTCCAGAAACTTCCCTCTAGCTTCAAAGGCTCCAAGAGCAAACTCAGGAATGGCCTGTGTAGCTGTCATCATGGGGGACATCCTAACTTGGAGTGGAGAAATTTGCCACTCAAAGGTTGGCTGCTATGTGATGAATTAAAAAAAAATTAAATTCCCACCCTCACTCCCCAAAAACTCAGGAAAAAAAAAAAACTACTGCCGGTGTTTACTGATTGGGGGATGGCTAAACAAATTGTGGGCCATGTATCCTATGGTGTAAGGGTGGAGTTGCCCAACCCTCTGACCCTGTATTACTAGGCTGTAAGAAGTGACAAATATTAAGAATTTAGAGAAGCAGGAGAAGGCTTAAATGAACAGAGAGCAAAGGATGCGAAACCAGGAAAGCCACCTGCGTGTGGATTGAAATGGTGAAAACAGAGGACAAGAGGAATGAAACCACACGTTACACTTAGAACAACCAAGTTTAGATTCAAAGAAAAGAAGAAACAAAACAAAGCAAAAAACAACTGCCTTCCTTCACTTGCAGAGGTGGGAGACAATGGCTAACTGCGATTAAGGCTATTTAGGTTTGATGAGCGTCTTCCTTCCTTCCTTCCTTCCTTCCTTCCTTCCTTCCTTCCTTCCTTCCTTCCTTCCTTCCTTCCTTCTCCTCCTCCTCCTCCTCCTCCTCCTCCTCCTCCTCCTCCTCCTCCTTCTTCTTCTTCTTCTCCTTCTCCTTCTATCTCTCTCCTCCCCCCCCCCCACTGTCTCTCTGTTTCTCTGTCTCTCTCTCTGTCTCCTTCTCTTCCTCCCTTCCTCCTTCCATCTCTCTCCGTCTCTGTCTCTGTCTGTCTCCCTCCCTCCCCCCACCCTGTCTCTCTCTCTCTCTGTCTCTCTTCTTTTTTATTCTTTGACATAAATGATTACTGCCTCAGTTGGGAGTAAAGAGGGGAGAAATAGCTTCAGGAATGAAAGTGATGCAAAACCAGGCATGACAGACGACTTTAGTGAGACACACAATAATATTGCCCTGCTATTCATATTATTATAACAAATGCTAACTTTGCCCCCAAATTAGGGAGATAAGAGAATGGGCATCACCAACTATATTCTGGATGTCCACAAGTTATGGTCATTGGATACAGTCCCACTGAGGCAGTGGCTGGGGAGAGTTCCTTTAAGCCTGTGCCTTCGGGGTCTGGGGTCCACACTAATGCCATAATCCTTTCCAGAATAACTGAAATTTGCCTAGGTCTCCCCCATCTTGTGCTACTGAGGCTCCATGGAGCCTCTCAAGGTCTTTGGGTTCTTGATTCTGTCCCCCACTTAGCTTTCCCTGTCAGTTTCATGGCCCCATAAATCTGACCAGTGCATCAGGACTTGTATTCAAGTTTTGGAAAAGAACTTCAGCAGCAGTGTGTTTAGTGGAGATCCCTGAGGCACTCCCCCATGACCTCCTGCCAAGGTGGCAATAAACCATTGGCAGCAGCTCTCTGGTTCTGGTCACCCATCCCATTCTGCACCATCCACTGGTGACACTGACAGGTCTTTGCCTCTTCAGCCCTTCTACAAGAATAATAGGAGATGATGCTTCAAGGTCTGTGCTGGAATCTCGGTAAACTACATCCCCAGGCTTCCTGTCACCTGCCAAAGAGGAGCCAAGGTAAAGGCGGCCCAAAGCCAGGCTGGCTGCTTGGACCACCCCTTTCCTTTCTCGATGCATGAGATTAATAGGAGAGAACAGCCTTTATTAAGGACAGGCACGTGGTGTGGCACTCTCATGGCTGGGTTCTCACCAATCCTCTCTCTAATGAGTTATTCTAGAATTTCCTCAGGAATTGAAGTCAAGCTCACTAATGTATCGTATCGTTTGTGGACTCATTTCTCTTGTAAATCCAGACACTTGCCTTTTTTTAGTAATGTGGAACATATTTCTCTTTTCATGGTCTTTCAGAAATTCTTCCCAGCAGCTCAGCCATCCCATCAGCCCGTGAGGACCTGGGCTTGCCACTTCTCTGGACCAAGGACTTGAACTCATCAGGGGCAGCTTCATTCTCTCTTCCTGACTCCTCGTTTATATTGGATATTAACTCTCTATTAGTCATTCCTATAATGTCCTTTCTCGTACAAGGGACTCTCTCCTTGGTAGAGAAAACAGAAAGGAAATGAGACCTGAGCAGCTCCAGCTTTTCCTGATCATCAGGTAGCACTGTCCCATCCACTCCAAACAAAGGTCCTATCTTTTCTTTGGGCTTTTTCCCTTGATGTAGCTGAAACCCCTTTCTTGTCCAGGCCCTCCAGGCCTTCTTTGCATTCCAGCACAAGCTCCCTGAAAAGAGGGGTCAGTCATTAGGGTTTCCAGCCACTCTCGCTACTCTTGGTTTCTGGAGGGTCCTGCTATAAGCTTGCTCAATGTGGGGGGCAGAGCTTTGTTCCCTGTGCATTCCCAGATAAGAAGGGCTATGGTGTCATGGACTGCCCACTGACGTGGGCCTGAAAAATCCTGGGCCTCAGTCCCAGCCCTGCCACTACCCCACTCCACGACCTTGGCCAAATCACTTGAGCTCAGTGGTAGGAGAGGGAGGGGATGGGGGACACCCCTTCCAGCCTCAGGCTCTGATCTGTAACTTGGGAATCCTCTGCTTGACAGGGGTGTGACCCCAGAGCTAGGGAAGCCTTAATGTTGGATATGGAAATGGGGAGTTTTGTCTTGCCATCTATGGAATGAAGGCTTTGGACGTGCTTCCCTTCAAGCTCCCTCCAGCTGAGTTTATGAGCCTGTGTCCCAGGGATCTGATACGATGGAAAGGCTTTGGAGCTGTAGTTAGGTGACCTGGGCTCAAATCCTGCCTGTGATTCTAACCAAGTCACAGGAATATTCCTGAGCTTTGAATTCCTCATCTGTAAAATTCTGGGGGTTGGGCTTGATGGCCTTTGAGGTCCCTCAAAGCTGTGAATCTTTGCTCTTCTTCACAGAGCTGTAAGAATAGTTTCTAAGTCCGACAACTCCAAAAAGATGGGAGTTGCCATCTGTAAAGCACAGGCCTGGGGTTCCAGTGGCTTTCAGATTGCCTCCAGTTCTGATGTTTGAGGATTCTGTGACCCTTGCACCCACTGGCCCCTCTGCCCACTCTCTGCCCCTGGATGACAGCTTCCTCGGCTTCTTTACTGGCTTCTGGCACCAGGGAAGGGGCGCCCTGCTGGCTCCCATGCCCTTGTAAAGCAGGCCCCACCTGGGCCCTGAGCCCCAGCCATACCCCCTGCTGACGGGATAGGCAGGATTTATGGCCCTTGCTCCATCAGATTAGCCAAAAAAACGCCAGGGACTTCTCCTACTCTGGGTGAAATGTGGTTAGACCACATTGCAGCCCTCTCAGGCCTGCTGAGCAGCCCCACGCTTGCTGCTGGCTGGGCTGGGCTTTCTCTGAGCTAAAGAGTCCAGGGAAATAATTTCCCTCCCTTGACAGGGAGGGAAAAAAACACTTCCAGGGGTCCCATAAATGTTGAATTCTAAGGGGCCACCTCTGATCCCACCTGTCTCCAGGAAAAGCCTGAAGGTCTAGTCAGGCCTGAGCTCAGAGACCCTTGCAGCCTCCTGCAGAGATGGGCAGGGATGGATTGCTGGCAGAACCCAGCCTAAGTGAGCCATGGGAAAAGTATGGCTCATCCCCCAGCATCGGGGGCAGGCGTCAATGGGCTTAGTCAGTTCCATCTGGAAAACTTTGTCCACATGCCTTGTAGTAACTGCACACAAACCCCATCAGCCCACAGGGGCCAGGCCTCTTCCCATTGCCTCCAGTGACTGATTACACATGGAGAGGCAGCTCAGGGCCATGGACCAAACCCAGGGCCTGGAGGCAGAGATCCCAGGTTCTAATCCCAGCTCTGCTCCTCACTCCCTTGTGGGTGCGTAGCAGGTCCCTTCTCTTCCTGGAGTGTCAGCTTCATTATCTGTAAATCAAGGCCCTGGGGTGGGATTCTGCGACTCATCTCCAAGTCTATCTCCAGAGAAGCCCTTTACCCTTCAACGTTCATTCATTTGCCAAGGGGAGAGGGAAGGAAGCAAGCACCTTCTGTGTTTGAGGCCCTACATTACACACTATATACTTTGATCCTTACAACAACCCTGAGAGGCAGGAACTGTGGTGACCCTCATTTCACATTTGAGGAAACTGAGGCAAGCTTTGCCCTGGATCTAGTGTCTGAGGCTAGATTCAAACTCCGGTCTTTGTGACTCCAGAATGACTGCTTTACCCACTGAACCCCCACAGGCCTCACTGACGAAGCACCTACTCAGGAGCGGGTAGACACAGGAAGCAGAGCTCAGGCTCCCGCCCAGCTGTTTGGGTCGGAGCCTCACGACTGCTCCCACTCAGCGCCGTCCCCCTCTCTCTCCCTCCCATCCCCCACCCCTCTTGTTTGCGGGAGGCTCTCTGCATGCTTCCTCCAGGGACCTGCTTGGGCTCTTTTTGGTGTCCTCAGCTCCAACAAAGTGCTTGATGCATAGTAGGAGCTCACCAGGTGCTCATTGATCCAGCTCGCCCTCCCGCCTCCCCCCGAGCCTCTGCGCAGCTTAGGACAGCCCCCTCCTCCTCATCTTGGGCAAGCTCTCCTGCCCTTCAAAGCTCAGCCAAAGCGCGAAGCCGCCCTTCGCCCTGCTCCATGAGGTGGTCGGGGGGCTCAGAGTCAGGTAATATCTGTAAATAAATGACACTGCGGCAACCCCAAACCTGAGGTCCATGGAGGACGGGCCTCCTCTCCAGCAGCCGTGGAAAGCGGGGCTGACGCTCCTGAGCTTTGTGTTCATGCCCACGGCTCTTGAAAATCAGGGAGATGCTGCTTCTGTTCGGCTGGAGGCTTAGGAATGTTTGCTGTGAGATCATTTACAGGCGAGGAAACTGAGGCTCACAAAATTAATCCAGAAAAACGGAAACGCTGTTGTTCCTAAATCTTAGGGATCAGAGTCGTGAGCCTCATTCCTTCATCTGTAAAATGGGAAACATTTTGTTCTGTGATGAGGGTCTTGTTCCCATACAACCTGCGTTGAGATCTCAAGATACTTGGGGATCTATGTTTGCAGTAGCGCGTCTATGGCATCTGTCAGTGCATGAACGACATGCTTTGGGTATATAATCCCAGTCAGCAGGAAATTTCTGGCTGGGTATTTAGTAGTGGGAGCAGCTAGGTGGGGGGTGGATACAGCTCCGTGTCTAGAGTGAGGATAGATCTGAATTCAAATTCCGCTTCAGGTATTTCCTAGCTATGCGACCCTGGGCAAGTCACTTAACCCTGTTTGCTTCCATTCTTCATCTATTAAATGAGCTGGAGAAAGAAATGGCAAACCACTCCAGCATTTCTCACCAGAAAACCCCAAATGGGGTCGTGAAGAGTCAGACATGATTGAAATGATTGAATAACAACAAATACAGTAGAACTAATTCATTCCTTCATTTACTTATTCATCTATCTATCTATCCATCCATCCATCCATCTATCTATCTATCTATCTATCCATCCATCCATCTCTCTTTCTCCCTGTCTCTGTCTCTTTGTCTCTCTCCTCTTTTTCTGTCTGTCTCTCTTCTCTCTCTGTCTCTGTCTCTCTGTTTCTCTCCCTCCCTCTCTCTCTCTCTGTCTTTCTCTGTCTCTGTCTCTCTGTCTCTCTCCCTCCCTCTCTCTCTCTCTCTGTCTCTCCTTCTCTCTCTCTGTCTCTCTGTCTCTCTCTGTCTCTGTCTCTGTCTCTCTCTCTGTCTCTGTCTCTCTTCACCTCCCTCTCTCCCTCTCCCCCCCTCCATCCTTCTCTCTTTTGCAGTTTTCAGTGATATGTTGCACGGTTTCTGCTAGGTCCTTTGGAATCCTCCACTGTATTAAATGTCCGCCCCTGGAGGGTAATCACCCCATAATCTTTGGTGACAATGCTCTGCTCCTGATTCACCAGCATGAACTCTTCCATTCCTGTAGCCAAACCACAAGCCTCTGACACGCTCTGTGCTGCTTTGTCGGCCTGTGGTCCTTTGAATCCATGTGGACATGGCCCCTTCAGGGTCTTTGGGGGCCCCTTCAGGGTCTTTGGGGCCCCTTTCATTCCCACTGGATGAATCCAGTGGTGGCACCTGGACTCATCTTACCCCATTCACATGTACTGAAAGGGTCTTCTGTAGCTTTAGCTACCAGTTCTCCGGAATGGAGATTACTGTTTGCTTTTTCCAGAAGAGAGAACTAAAGCTGAAAGAAGTGAAAAGATTTGCCCGGGCCACATGCCAAGTCAGTATCTGAGGTGGAACTTGGATCTAGGTTTTCCTTAAGCAATAAATCAATTGTCACACATTACCGAAGCACCTACTATGTGTTCAGATAAACAGGAAGCATTTCTGGTTTTGAGGAGTTCGATGACAGGAGACAAGATGCACAGGCAGAGGGTGCACAAGGTGGGTGAGACCTGTACATAGATAGTCTGTGTATCCAGACACACCCAGAGAAGGCCCAGCCTTTGGGGAGGGCATGGAGTGAGCCCTCCCTCCTGCAGGAGTCGAGCCTTGATGGAAGCCAGGGCTGTTAAGAGCTAGATGTGAAGAGGGAGAGCATGCCTAGCCTTTGGGACAGCTGAGACCATGGCCCTGAAGTGACTCAAGATGGGTGAGAAAGCCTAGCCCTCAGGAGCTGGAAGGGCCTTGGAGCCCCTGGAGACCACCCCCTCACTTGACCAGTGGGAATTTCAAGGCCCAATTACTCCAGAGACCTGAAGTAACTAAGGCAGAAGAGCCCAGATTTGGATCTGGGTCATTGGACTACAAATCCTTGGCCTGGTTCCCCAGGTGCATGATTCTATTATAATTTTAATACCATGCAAAGGTCAAGTTCATATGGAACCAGACAGGGCTTAAGGGCAGCCGAGGGGGCAGCACTGAGGGACAAGAGTCAGCTCAGAGAGCTGGCTTGGTATGTATACAGTAGATTTACAGACCCTGAGCATGTCTTCTGTCTTATCTGAGCCTGTTTCTGGCTCTGAAAACAAAGCCGGCTAGCTGGTCCATGGTCTAAAGCACTGGATTTGCTCCAGGAAAGACTTAAATCTGAATCCTGCCTGAGATACCTACAGCTGTGGAATCTTGGGCAAGTGACTTTACCTCTGCCTGCCTCAGCTTCCTCATCTGTGAAATGGAAATACTGCCCACTTCCAGGGTTGTGGATGAGGCTGATGAGACCCAAGACTGTATCAATGCTGGCTGTTAGCACAAAGGCATCAGACTGAGCTGCTCAAGAGTCTCTTCCTTCCCAATGGGCTCAGGAGCTGGCTCTGGAGTTCAGGAAGGCAATTGCCTAACTCTCAGTCAGAGGCCCTGGTTCAAAACCCACTTCTGTTTCTTTCCACAAATGGTATATTGAATGAGTTAATTATTCTCCCTGAGTCTTATTTTCCTCATGTGCAAAATGAGGATATTGGGCTATGACTGAAGGGATAATTTGGAAGTTCCTTCTATTGTCTTAAGATTCCATGAAAATTTGTCTCATTCTCCCTCCACAACCCCACTGTACACATCTGGAGAGTTATCTCTGCACCCCCATCCCACCACGCACATCTGGAGAGTTATCTCTGTACCCCCATCCTACCATGCACATCTGTGAAACTCTCCCCCCACCCCAGCCCCTTTAGCTCATATCTGTGGCCTTGCCCAGCCTTCACTGCAGGATCCATCCATAAAGGTATTTGGAAACAAGCCCCACTTGGTAATTACAGATTAAGTGACTCATCCAGGCTCCCTTTTCTTTCCCCACAAATATTTTGGCCGTCAAACAAATCCGACTGATTAAGGGGTATTTATTTGTGACTTGCTGTAGAGCTATTTAAGAGGGGTCAGGAGGTGAAAGTTATTTAAGCCCATCTTCTGCAGAGAGGCCTGGGCCAATGAGGACCTAGAGGAGAGATGGGTGCAGGCCCCACGGCTCAGCCAGGGCAGCCTGTTGACTCTCCAAATATTTGACTAGGGCTGCCTTTTTTGGGTTGAAGGAAGAGGATGAAGAGAAAGTCCTCATTGTTCCCACCAATGGATGTGGGGCTGGCTCAGCAGGAGTATCTCCTGGGCTTTCTTTCTACTGCCCCCAGGGAAAGTCTTCTCCCTTCAGCCCCCCCTCCCCCCCGCCCCCGCCCAGCTCCAAGGTTCAGCTCAGGCAGAGAGACAGGGACCATCTTCAGACACAATGACAAGCGCCCTGATGTCAGTGGGGGATTTATGAAGCTCTCTCTTCCTAGCTGCTGGAGGCAGGGAGTGAAAGGACTGGCGATCCATTTTACAGATGAAGAAACAGTGATGGCCTGGAAGTGTCCCAGCTAGCTTTGGAATCGGGGTCTCTTCAGAACGGCCAGTGGAAATCCAATTCAGCTCAAAGAGCTCCAATTTGACCAGCTTGTATTAAGCACCTACAGTGTGCTTGCACTGGGTTTGTAATGTGCTGGGGACACAGGCAGAGGAGAAACAAGTCTGTCTTCTATTGGACGTAGGGGAGGACTGGACTTGGAGGCAGAAGGCTTGGGTTTGAATTCTAATTCTTCCATGTGCTGGCAGTGGAATCTTAGAGGCTCAGGCCGGTCAGTTGGCCATCCAGTTCTCTCTCTGCCCTTCTACATGATGAGGGATTTTGCTTAGACCAATGCTGAGATGTCCTCCAGCTCCGGGCACTCCAGTCTTACCAATGAGGCCAGCGCTCTCCCCCCTGTGCCCCACAGAAGCATTCCCTAACTTGCCTGGCAGGGGCTATGTTCCTGGGAGTCAGCGGGCTTGCTGCCTTGACTTGGAAGGACGTGGGTGATGATCAGGAAAGAGCACAGGCTCTTTGTAAGGAGGGGCTGCTTTATTCTTGGTTCTTGGATCTCAGGGCTTAGCCAGTTCCTGGATAGGATTGACTCAGATAAATGCTCATTGGATGATGCCTGGACAGGAGCAACACCATATACTCATGGGTCTGCTTCCTGGACTGGATGCTTCATGAGCAGACATATACAGTAGCCTGGCTTGCAGACAGATCTGGGGGCTGCTTTCCTGTGGCATCTAGCAGGGTGGGGGTAGGAAGAGAAGGAGATTCTTCCAGGGGAGTCTGTGCCTGGGTCCCTGGCTGACCTTTCCCCTTGGCATCTCCTCTCTGGAGTACATGATGTGATAGTAGCCCAAGGGGATGCAGAAGGACTGAGGGAAGGTGTCCTGGGGATGTGCTGGGGCTTTAGTCGTTAGTCTCAGAGAAGCTGGCTCCTTAGGGGCCACAGTCTGCTAGGAGAGGGTGCCAGTCTCACCTTGATTGATCTCTGCTGGACTCACTGACTGGGGTATGGCAACAGTGCTTCTCCCACTAAAGGGCCCCTCTGCTTTCCACTGAGGCATGGTGTGGACAGTCTTGGGAGAGCTGGGTGTCCAATGGGGAGGGCTTAGCTTCCCTACTCTCACACTCTTCATCTCATTAAAACCTGATCTCTGTCCCTTAAGGAGACATTGTTTAAAGCCTGGGTTTAGGGATAGAAGAAGGACACTAGTAGTGCCCAGATAATAGAAAGCATAGTCAGATACCCCCTCTCCCAATTACAGCTACCCCCTTACACACAGATGTGAAACATCAGAGATGTGCACTGTGCATTTACAGAATGACAAACTAGAATTAATTGACTTGATTTATGCCGACTATGACAATTGGCCGATGCCTACATTTCACCAGAGCATAAGCTAGTTTGGGGGATTTCAGAGGAAGAGTTGAATGTTTCCCTTCAGGTCTGTCCTATGCATGGGCACCAGGCCTGGAAGGCTCCTGGCCAGCCAGGCTTCAGCTAATTCTCTCTTTGATGTGAAGACCTTCCCTTGGTGCCAGACATTGGACCCAGCGTCTCCAGAAGTCTCCAGTCCATGAGGTCTCAAGGTCTAAGGCTGGACACATCCCCTTGGGCTAATGTTAGATCATGTACTCCAGAGAGGAGATGCCAAGGGAAAGGATCGGTTAGAGACCCAGGCATAAACTCCCCTAGAAGGATTTCCTTCTCTTCCTGCCCCCATCCTTACAGCTGCCACAGGAAAGCAGCCCCTGAGATTCCAAGGTGACCTGCTCTTTGCTGGAAGCCTGGATGGCTGAGGGTGAGGGTCAGTCAGAAATTGTTTCTCCTTTTAGCTGCAGCTCCATTCTGCCCTCCTGCCTCCCTCAGGGGGAGGAGGATGATCATTCAGGGAGTGCCACATCAGCCCCAAATACCTGCTTCTTTCAGCCTGGGCTTACGCCTGTCTGGAAGTTGCCTTGAGGGTCTCGCACAACGGCCTGGGACCGGGAAGGGCCTTTTTTCGTAAGCTATGACATAGAGACATGATGGCTTAGGGGCATACCCCCTTTGCACTCCCGAGACACTGGTCTTCCAAGTCCCCCCATCCCCTCATTTTCCAAGGCCTGCTTCCCCAAGCCTGCCCTGAGCACAGTGACCTCCCCCTTCCCCCACCTCGTGCTTGAGAGTTGGAGAGATGGATGTGAGAAAAGTCATCACATTTCCTCTGAGAACCTGAGCAAGATGGATGGCCCCGCCCCCCCAGCATGACACCTGGCCGGCTGCCTTATCGGGGCCCAATGGCTCGGGATGTTCCGGCCCGTTTATTTATTCTCCTCCTGTTTGGAGACTTGCCCTGATGAATGGCTCTCTAGTGCTCACTGCTGGGAAGCCCAGCCACCCGGGATTAGCCTGGGACCCCCTGCCTGCTCCCCTGGCCAGCCAGGCCAGCAGAGGAGAAGGTCAGGGGCCAGGAGGTCGTTTGGGGGCTGGCCACACTCTTTAGCCTCGGCCGTTTATTTGCTTTGGGCCCCGTTTGCCATTCCCACTGCAGGGCCTGGCGACAGTGTTCTCCAATTCCCATCAAGTCTAATTGGGCCGGCTGGAGGGGCGGCAAACAGGACGGCTAAGAAATGTTTTCTCTGAAAACTTCTGGTCCCACAGACACTTTGAGATCAGGTTTCAGGCTGTTGAAATCCCACACCGTTCCCTGAGAAGGAGGGCAGGAAGGCATGAAGAGGGCGGCCCTCCTCCCTGGCTGGCGGGGCCAGAGGGCAAGTGGCAGCGGGGATGGCAGCGAGGCTGCTCGGCTCACCACCCGTGCCAACCGTAACAATGCAACGGCTTTGGTATCAAAGGGCCCCGGCTTTGGCTCCACAAAGAGGATAGCAGTTGCAAAAATACAACTAAGGAGTTCACGCTGATTACTTAAATAGAACCTGTTTAATGAAGAACTTGGGGGAGATGGCCTGCAGGAGAGGGACCAGGACTGGTGGGGCCTGGCTCCCAGCAGTCTCCGTGCTGCCTCCTGCTCTTCTGGCCTCTGCACCCAGCCCCACTGGTAGCCCCAGCAAAGACCGAGCTGTGGGGCAGAGCAGGGCAGCCCCCAAGAGCCTGACACAAGGGTGGCTGGGAAGCAGGCCACTGACCAGCAAGGGCCATCTTTGGGCTGGTTAAAGGCAGTTGGCATGTTTAGCCTAGAGGTGGGAGGGGGGTGCCCAGAGAGCATGTGCTGGGCCCTGGAGGGCAAACCTAGGAGGAGTGGAGGAGGGGCAGCCTTTCGAACAGTCCAAAGTTCTGCTAGGTGGAATGAGCTGCCCTGGGAGGCTGGGGGGAGTCTTCCTCACTGGAATGTTTTGAAAATCGGCTGGATTGTTGCTTGTTAGTTCAGTGACCCTTTGGGGCGGGGGGTAGACCAGAGATGGCTGAGGCCCCTTCTAGGTCGATGATTCTGAAGTCTGAGCAGAGAATGAATGGCTGGAGCATGGCAGTCTGAAGAGCCCTGCAGCATTATGGGTTTGGAGTTGGGAGGGACCTCTGGTCCAACCCCTTTATTTTTACAGCAGAAGTGACCCCGCCAACTCAAAATTCAGTTTGATTCAATTCGGTTCCATTTAATCCAATTCTGTAAGCCTTAATTTCTTCAGCAATGAGAAGGGGAATGAGCTGAGAACTCAGGAGAACTGTCTCCTTCCCATGTTTTAGAATAATCTGATCCCTTAAGGACCCCCAATCTCAGAGTTGGAAAGAACCTTAGAAACACCCAATGCAGGCCATTCCTGGGCAGGAATCTCCCCTTGGACACCCTCTACAAGTGAGTTATTGTTATTATTCCGACAGGTAGAAAGGGATTGAGGTGGGATTCATCCTTGACCCTGCCTCCCCCAAAAGGAGATGGATGTTGGCAGATCAACTCTGAGAGACAAACTGGATAGTGCTGGCCTTTTCTATGAGAGCATATTAATGCCCTTCGATCTGAATCAGTGTGTGTGTGTGCGTGTGTGTGTGTGTGTGCGTGTGTGTGTGTGTGTGTGTGTGTGTGTGTGTGTGTGTGTGTATGTGTGAATCCATGCCAGGGACAACAGAACCTACCCTATTCCTTAAGTCAAAGCTAAAATCTAGTGTGGAGTTTTCCAAGGGTCTGGCTCCATCATCTTTCTCTGATGGCCTCATCATGGATGGAAGAAGAGCTAGGTTCTTGATGACTGTGCTGGGGGAGCCCCAGCTCTAATAGACTGGACCCAGAGGGGAAGTCTTTGAGTATGGGCTGCAGACTGACCATGGGGATGCTTCCTGTGGCCCAGACTAGCCAGCCATGTTCAGAAGGGCTCCTCCTCCTCCAAGGGCTGGTTTCAGGAGAACTCCAACCATGGGCACTTTCAAAGATACCTTTGGAGGGGTGGAGAAGTTGGAATCTCCATCAATGGAGGGGGGCCCATAGATTAAAGCCTATTTTCCCAAACTGCTGAATTTCATAGTCTATGCTTAGAAAGACTTGACAGATAAGTGTCTGGTGTCTTCTGGTCTGGTCAGATCCCAGCTGGATTCAGGAAGCACATTGATAGTCTGGGGACCACTCAGAAAAGGGCAAGAAGGATAGTGGGAGGCCTGAAGATGATGCCTAACCCGGGTGAGCTGAGGGAGCCAAGGCTAGCCTGGTGAAGACCCCACTCAGGACCCCCCAACCCTGGAGCTGGGCATCTTTGGGCCTCAGAAGGGCTGGAAGAAGCACAAACCTTGTTGTCAGAGGGCAGGGCCAGGAGCAAGGAGAGGAAGGCAGAGAGAGGCAAATGGAAGCTGAAAGTCAAGACAGACTCCCTAGCCATGAGTCCAAGTGGCCTAGGCTGCCAGGGTGGGGGGGGGGAGCTGGGGCTTCTCCTCTACTGAAGACCTGTAAGGGGAAGCTGGCTGTTCCTTTGGGGGTGTTGCCACAGCTTGGAGAGGACACCCTGGAAGGCCCTTCCAGCTCAGAGATTCTGAGACATGTTTGGAATGGGTGTCTTCAGATCTTTATTCACCCCCCTTGAGCATGTTACAAAAAGTCCCTTTTCATTCCCTTCTCCCTGCCATAATATCTTTTCATGGAGAGAAAATGCCAGTCAGTTAGAATTGAGTAAGGTGAGGCCATCTTGAGTGGGGCTCTGAGGCTGAGCTTAGTTTCCCGTTTTTATCCAGGCCTTGGGATTGCCCCCATAGGGGCAGGTCCCTTCTTTACACACAAGAGGACCTCCATTCTCCCTTCCTCAGTAGCAGCTCTGGGAGTTGTTAGGGTCATGCTGGGCTTAGACTCCAAGATCTCAGGGCAGCTCTGGGCCATGTGGAAGCCTGGGATGAGGGAGGGAGGGGAGGAGCCAATTGTCATGAGCTGAAAAAGCCATTTCTTCTCGTCTTTGTTGGTCCTGAGGTCATTGAAAAGACACTATTTCAAACTCCTCTGTTTCACCATCAGAGCACCAGAAAACACATTCTAAGGGAGAAGCGCTGTCAGCATTCCCGGGCTGTCTGACCTGGAAAAACAGCCTGTGTGGCTGGGTGGCTCAGTGGTCCCTCACTTCTCAGCAGGGACTGACTCCTCCTTAGCAGCCGGGAAGGGAAATGCATGGATTACAGGTCCTGGGCTCAGCAGCTCGAGACCACAGCCAGTAAATCGTTCTAAAAGGCAGCCTATTTACTAGATGAATGCCCTCATTCTCAGAACTGTCTGTTAGCATATGCACTCATATATATATACATACTCACACAGATACATACACGTGTGTGTCTGTGTGTATACATGACCTCAGAGAGCCATAGCATAGGTTAGTGGAGATGTCACTGCTTCTGGAATCAGAAGGACTACAGTTCAAACCCTACTTCTGATTCGACCTGTGTGAGCTTAGGGAAATCCCATAACCACTGTGCACGGAGACGCCTCAGGCCCCTTCAGCTCTAAGCCCTCGCTCCTCTGATCTGGGCTTGGTCCTGGCTCTGCCCTCGCTGGCGGTGGGATCTTGGATTGATCCTTCTCTTTCCTTTACTGTAGAACGGGAGGTCAAATTAGGTCACAATAGATGGCGTCTTTAGATCCTCTCTTTATGCATGGCATTTGTTTTTTAGTTTTTGATATTGGATCAGCATGATATTTATTGAAATGGCAAACAAACTGTCAATGCCCAAATGGAAATGGATCTTTTGGGTATCTGATACACTAAGTAGTGTCAAACTCCCTGCCAGGCTGCACAATGAAACCACAGTCGTGGGGACAGCTAGGCAGCAGGGTAGATAACGAACGTGCTGGACCTGGAGCCAGGAAGACTCATCTTTCTGAGTTCAAATCTGGCCTCAGACACTTACTAGCTGTGTGACCCTTGGTAAGTCACTTCACCTTATTTGCCTCAGTTTCCCTGTTGGTAAAATGGTCCTAATGCTGGAGAGGAAAGAGCCAGTCAGGATCTTCCATTACTTCCTCAATATCACCTTATTCCTGATCCTAACAACAGCCTTGTGAGGTCGGGTCTGTTCTTGTGTCACAGCCACACAGCTGTGACATGTCAGAGATGGGAAGGGAAACCAGGTCTTTCTGATCCAAGTCCAGCACTGTAGTTATGGTTAATCTTAAAACAGTGTCCTTGCTCGGCCCCTCCTCTTAACTAGCAGGCTGTATGACCTTAGATAGGTCATTTGCCTTCTCTGGGACTCAGTTCTCCTATGTGTAAAATAAGGGAGTGGCTCTAGGGCTGTACCAGAGGCCTTGGGGCCACATGTGGCCCTCTAGGTCCTCAAGTGTGGCCCTTTGACTGAATCCAAATGTCCCTTCAAAAAAGGATTTATTCTGTAAAATTTGGACTCAGTCAGAAGGCCACAGGTGGCTTCGAGGCTCCAGGTTCCCCACCTACTCGTATGTTTTTTCTAGCTCTACCCCCCAGCTTTTTGAGGAGAGCAGGGGTTGAAGGGTCACTTTGGCATTTTTGTTTAAGGGACTAGATGCTCAAATGAGGAGTTCTTGAGGCTTCTACCTGAAGAACTTGACTTTCATGGAGCACAGTCACTAGCTGCAATTTCTCTGGTGTTTGGATCTTGCCCAGGTGGTCAGTTTTCTTGGGAGAGGCTGATGGCAATGTCCATGTGTACCCGTTGGGAAGACTGTCTCCAAGGAAGAGCAGAAGGCCAGCATTCTGTAAAATGCACACGACAGTATCACCGGGCACTGGACTGAATATGGGATTGAAGCAGGAGACTGGGTTTCTCTCATTTTGGCCATGCTTTGAACTAGCTGTGTGACCTTAAGGGAATCACCATCCCTCTCTGGGCCTCAATTCCCCCAGCTGTGAAATGTTCAGGGGGGGGGGGGAGCGATTCCTCCTCTGCCGTCCTGCCCTTCCTCTGCTGATCACCCCGGCTCTGTGAGCGTCGGAGAGCTGGCAGTAACAGCTCGCATCTCCAGAGTGCTTGAAGGTCTGTAAAGCACCCTGCAGATGTTCGCTCATCTGCCTGGTGGTTAGAGGTGTTTCCATGATCAGAGGAGCAATGGGAACCCAGTGCTTCCTAATCCTCATCCAGCCACAGCCTCAGTAGGAAGGGCAAGTGAGCAACCCTTTCCTAGGAGGCTTGGCTGAACCACTGCCAGGAAGTGTGCATCTTCACACACGTGATCATTGTGACACATATGTGTATGTATGTGTACGTGTGTAATGCACACACATCATTTGGTATCTATTTATTTACTTACCTGTTTGCTGCCTTGTCCACATTGGGATAGAGTCTCTTTTCCAGGGGCTCTCCTTTGTTCTTTCTATTTGTAGCCAAAACTCTTAGCTTAGCGCTTGTCACAAAATAAGCAATCAATACCTGCTATTTCATTAATTCATTCCTTAACTCCTTCACATGCCATGAGCTTCAGGTCCTTCCCCACACTGGCTGTCCTCCACTGGATGCTCTTCAGCCCATCAGTGCCATTTTGAAACCCAGGTGTTCAGAGCTCCAGCTGGGGCTGGGCAGGGCAGAGGACAGAGGGACAATGATCTCTTCTCCCTTTTTCTCGTTCTCTGGGCCTCTCTCAAGGCAGCCCAAGACTCATTAGGGTTTTTGGCTGGTGTATCATGTTAGTGATTGCTTATGCTTGAGCTTTGAAGCTGACTCAAGCTCCCAGGCACAGATACACAGGAGAGCTTGAGATTAAGCCTAGATTCTTTGACCCCAAAGCCCAAACTCTTTTGCCTAACCATCGCTTTTACCACACTCAGAATGATGGTCGAAAATGATGGGCAATTCTTACATATTGTGTAGATACAAAGGGCAGGAGAGATTTCCAAGCAATCCAGGTTCAGGCCCCATTTTCCCTCCCTGTGAACTAAATGTGAATGTCTTTAGTAACTAAGGACACATCGGCTTTTCTTTATATACTAGCCACCTAGGATTGCTGGTGGAATGAGCTTGGAGGACCCTGAAAAGAGGAAATATATCATTGTAGCTATTTTCAAAGAAATTCAAGACCTTTCTGGGCAACAAGAACTCATAAAACAAATGAGCTTTATATATTGAAACGTTCCATGTGTCTAGTCTTCCCCAAGCAATTGTCTGCTAATCAGCTTTGGAAAGAAGGATTAGGTAACAGAGTTATGAACAATTGAAAAATTGGTTCTGAATCTGTGAGGTATGAAATTTCCCTTGTGTCTCTCTTCGGAGCTTTTTCTCTGAGTGGGATTTGACAAAAAGGCAGCTTGGATTTCTTGGCTCTTTCACTATGAAATGGGATGGGCGTCTATTGGGTTTTGTCTGCAGCTGGAATGTGCTGGAAGGCCATACTTATAACAAAAGTGGGAGAATGGCATGTGCACATCTGTAGGGTCAGAACTCTAAAGCAGGCGAGGACTCACAGAGCCATGGGCTTCAATTCCTTTCCTTTGCAGGTGCCGGACCTGAGGCCCAGAGAAAGGAAGTCACTTGCTTGAAGAAGAAACAGTGTGTAGATTCTCCAGGATTCTAACCCGGCTCCTTGAGCTCTAAATCTGGCACTTTCTACTGAACCTCAGATTCAAAATTTGTAAAACTTCAGTTGAAAATTGCATGCAGACAAAGCTTAGCTTGCTGATGTCTGTATTTTTATAAATAATGTTATGTGTACAGGTCACTTTTCCAGGGAGAATCCAAGCTCCTCATTGGGAAGGATCGGCATTTTGGCCGTTGTATCCCCAACCCCAGCATGATGACTGGCATACAGTACGTGAATTGTGAGTGTTTATTGATCGATGATTGACTCATATTCCTCAGCAGTGTTACCCCCTTCCAACCCCACTGGCAGTTCTGGTCAGGATTTGAGACATTTTTAAAAAATTTGTTAACATTGACAATCTCTTCTCAGTAAGAAAATTTTGTGTGCTACCTTCTTTGGAAATATTCAAAACAGACACAGCCCAATCTCTTTGTGAAATTGGGTTGCCCATTGCTCCAGTACTGCTAGCTGTCCCCTCCCACCCCCCATGCAGAGTCTGGCACCAACAGGCCTTAAATAGCAGGACTGCGAGCCCTGTTATGGCTCAGTCCCCCATCAGCGAGTTTCTTTGGTACTACCTCCTAAGGTACAGGTAATGCTGGGCTTTCTCTGCCCCTGCAAATGAAGCACATGTCAAGATGGATGCAATTACAAGCCTAGTTTGATGCCAAGTACCAAGGAACAAATTAGCTAGGTGTGAAGAAGATCATCACCAGAAAGTTGGCCCAAGGGAAGATTGATTTTATTTTGCTTCTCAATGGCCATCTCCAGAGTCCTGAAGAATTTGTGAATTTTACTTTTGGGTGAAGAGCTTTCACTGGTAAAATCACATCCCTGGTATTGAGTATAGAGTCGAAAGAATGGCCCCAAAGGCAGAGAGGCCATCACAAGCTCAAGCGTCTTGGCATGAGGATGATGTTGTGAGAGTGATTGAAAGGTTCAGGTCTGCAGCTCTTTTCCCCAAGGGGAAAAAACCACATCAAAAGCCTTGATTGAATGACAAGATGGCCGGGTGGATGCTGGCCAGGGGTCCAGGGTGGGCCTTCAATTAGGACCTTGCCCACAAGAAATTGACCTTTTCCCTTGGCTTTGGCCAAACACGGGAACTTCTGGGGATGGGCACTGTCCTTCTCAAGATGGTTCCCTCTTCACCTAATACTCACTCAAAGTGCTGAAATGGCTGGCTGGCCTCATTACTATGAATGTTTCTTCCACTGGTGTAAACCACAGCCCATCTCTTCCTTGTCATCCTGTTAGAGTATTATTCATGCCCCTCCCCATCAGTTCACTAGGGGCCCACACAACATGCTGGGCTCTATTCTTACTTTTTCTTGATGCTTCAGGGTGACCAGGTATGTGTACACCCTCCTGGTGGATTCTCCTGCACTCTTGCCATGTGATCAGTACATCTTATGTTTCATGCAAAAATGTCTATAATTAATCAGACATTCATTAAGTTCCTACTATGTGAGGCACCGAAGTTACAAAAAGAGGCGAGTCTTCACCCTCCAGAAGCTTACAATTCAATGCTCTCCCTTCCTCCAGTTCTTCTCCAAGTTCCTTATTTGGTAGATGTCACCCTGATGCACTAATGCCCTGGAGCTAGCTTTCTGCTGCTGTTCATCGTAGATGGTAGAGGGGCGTGACTCAGGCATGCCACACTCATGGTATGTCCGTGTCAAAAAGATGGATCTTTTGGGAGGGGAGAGAAAGTGTGGGTTATCAAAGGAAGTTTTCAGTGCTCCGGAGGTTTTCTTCCTTTAGTTTAATTATGAACTCAACCAAAAAGTGTCTTAGTCAGCAAACATGTGGCTTATTTCCCAAGCAGAAAGATATGTCTGCCAAGTGTAACACTGGTTTAAAACATAAACAGGTTTGTAAAAATCTTATGGAGGAAGATGATAGAAGATAGTCTTGCCTCATAAAGCAGAGAAGCAGTGGAGGATAAAATGAGGTTAGAGGAAGCTTAAGGAGGGATCCCACCAAAGCTTTCATCCTGAGGGCATTTAAAGATGACAATGAAAGTAGGGCAAGAAGCTGAAGGAAGATGGAGAAGATCTGCCAGGAAAAACAGAACAGAACTTTTATAACAAACTTCTCTTTAAATCAAGGACAGGAGAGCTGACACACTGGACTTTAACAGGACAATTCCATATGTGTGAGGTAGAGATGTTGCTAGCCCAGGAAAACAGCAGTACCAGACCCGAGGTACACAGGGAGCCATGCCAGAGGTGACACAATGGTAAGGGAGCTGTAGCAATGAATCGCAAAGTATCTGAAAGAAGGGAAGTTACTCAAGGTGTAGACAAAAACTCCAGATGTTAGTAATCTTGGGGAAAAAAGGTGACTGAAAACAACAGCTTTCCCTTCTCTGTAAAATCCCTACAGATGCATCACTCTCCATGCATATTAAGGCCATCCTCCATAGAGATGCTGGTAAGACACAAGTGGGGGATTTTCTCCCAGAACTGTCAGTTCACTTTCATAAATTCTCTGGCTACTATTCCTTCCCTGCCCCTGCCCCTGATACCACCCTGGTGCAAGCTGTCAACATCTCCCACCTGGACTATTGAAACAGCCTGCTGGTCAATCTCCTGCCCTCACTGTGCTCCCACACGGGTCCATCCTCCACCCAACTGCTATTCCTAAGGCACAGGTCTGCCCATGCCACTGCCCAGCTCAAAAGCCTTTATCAAAATGCTTGCCATTTTGGGAAGAGAGGAGGGGAGGGAGGGAGAAACATTTGGAACTCGAAACTTCATAAAAATGAATGCTAAAGATTGCTTTTACATATAATTGGAAAAAATAAACGCTGTTTAGGGGGTGTGGGAGCCTTTAGTGGTGCCCAGGTGCCTCCAGACTCGCACCCACTCCTCAGACTGCTGTTTAAGGACCTTCATATTCGTGGATCCCACTTCCTTCCTGCTTGGCTTTATTTTGCTCCCCTTCATGAACTTTGTATTGCAGACAGCACAATGAGCTCCCACCTCTGTGGAGTTTCATAAGCTGCTGTCTTCCTCACCAAGAATGCCTAATTCTCTCCCCAACACCACCTGACAGAGACCATCCTTCTTTTAAGCCTCATCTCAGGGGCTGCCTCTTTCAGGAAATTGTTCCTGAGTCTCCAAGTTGTCAAGAGTCTCTGAGAAGATCAGAATTTGAAGGGACCTCCAAGGCCCTCCAGAGGCTTCTCAATTGGCTTCCATTTACTTATCTGAGTACAACATCTGGGCCCAGCTCCTCCCCATCCTTGCCCTGCTCCAATGAATGAATCACAAAGTATCTGAAAGAAGGGAAGTTACTAAAGGTGTAGACAAAAATTCCAGATGCTTGAATCTCCCAGGAGGGCACGGAATGATTTTATTGTGAAGGCAATAGCCCCAACACAGCGTGACTGCAGCCCTCTCATCCCACAAAGCAGTGCTCGTGGTATTACTAGTCTTGCTATTAGCAGTAGTAATTAATGATGTTGGTAGCTGACATTCATATTGCACTTTTCGGCTGGCAAAGCACTTTGCAGATATCATATCTCATTTGATCCCCCGAACAGCACTGTAAGGTTAACTGTTATAATTATCCTGATTCTCACAATTAAGAAAACTGGGGCTTGAGAGAGGGTAAGGGCTTTGCCCAGGGTCACACAGCTAGTAAGTGTCAGAGGGGATTCAAACAGGTCTTCCTGACTCTAGGTTAGTTTTCTCTCCACTCTACCATCTGGCACTTAATAACTGCCTCTTGGGCATTGTTTTCCTTTTGATTCTCCTAACATGGCATTCCATTTCCCACCTTTGTGCCTTTGCCCTGGCTGTGGCCCATGCCCGGGAGGCTCTGTCTCCCTGCCTCCTTCCCTCCCTAAGTTTGTTAACCTATGATTTGAACTGATGTGTTTACTGACCTTGTTCCCCAGGGTGATTTGACTCTCCCCATCAAAGAATGGGAGCACCTGCTTTGATGGGGAAGCAGAAATTTAATAATGAAAAAGTGACCTTTCTCTAAGGGATGCTATGAGTCACTGCAGTCTCTCTGGGCATTTCTTTGGTTCATTGTTTAAACGTTTACACACACACACACACACACACACACACACACACACACACATACACACACACACACAAGACTCAGGAACATTCCCTGGAGGGAAGAGGAATTTGGAAATGATATGAAGAGGAGATGACAATGAAGGTGTCATCCCTCAGGTAAGGGGGTGAGGGGGTGTGAGCTGTGCCTTGGGTTACCACAATGCTTCCCTCCAGTACTGGCAACCCCTGCCCTTGTCTTGGGTTGAGAAAGAGACATTACTCACCCACAGTGAGCTTCTTGCCAAGCCGCTTTCATAAAGTATACAATGAAACATCATCTTTAAGAAGGAGAGAAAAAATGAAATGTTTGCTACTCAAGCCAAGGGACATGGTCAGGACCATTTTTAAAGCCAGAGACCAGCCAGCTGAGTGCTTTGATCAGCCACAGCCTTTGAGTTAGGCGAGCTTTGGAGAGAGGAGTGAGAATCCTCCTGGAGCTGGAGACGATCACGCTTTGGACACCACATATGGCGTTAGCCCAGGAGAGAGTCAAGGAAGAGACAAGAAATGCCTTCGGGGGTCAAGCTAATGTCTCAAATGAGAGGTGGGACTGGCTGGGCTCAGCCCCACACATTGAATGGATGTCAGGCTCCTGTAGAAGGCAGTAGGCTGGATGAACTGGATTGTTGTCTTATACTTAGGGAGAAAAGCCACATACACAAAAATAAATAGTGGTAAGCAGTTCAAGGTTGAGGATCAAAATGAGCCTTGGAGAATCTAAGATCTGGGAACCCAGAAAAGGAGAATGAAAATGCAGCTAGAGGCAGGACTTAGCTGGGTTTTCAGGTAACACTAAGAATGTCTTTGGAGAGGAGTGAGGGCAGGGAGAGGTTAACAGTGTAATATGCACAGTGTACCATGGGGAACACTCAGGGCATGGGCAGGACAGAGTGATGGAAGCAGAGAGCTCTCCTTGGAGAGTAGTGGGAGCCAACACGGGAGAGGGATCAGATGACTGATGACCAGAGGGGAGCCTTTGACTTGCAGTCAGTGATGATGGGGGTTCCCAAGGGCAGCCACAAATTCTCTACGTCTCTGGAGATAACCCCACAGGAACTCCGCAGCTTCAGATCCCTCTCCCCAGGTGCAACAAAGACCTCCACGGCCCAGAGCCATTGGTCCAGCTGCAGATTTGAACCCAAACCCTGTTCTTGTCACATTTACTGAATTCATTACCTTCCTCCAAGCCCTCCTCCTCCCCATTTTCCACATTCCTGCCAAGGACACTGCCATCTTCCCATGGTCCCCCAGGTTCACAAGCCAGGTGGCATCCTCAACTCTTCACTCTCTCACCCCACCCTCCCCTCCATATACAATATATTGTCAAGACCTATTGGTGCCTTGGAAACCTCTCTCCTATATACCCATCCCTCCATTCCCAGGACCATCTTCAGGGTGTAGGTCCTCATCACCTCACCTCTGGCCTGCTACAATAGCTGCTGGAGGGGTCTGCCTGCCTTAGTGTCTCCCCACTCCATCCATCATTCAGCTCTCAAATAACCTTCCTACAGCACATCTGATCATGTCTCTCCCTCCCCCTTCTCCATAAACCCCAGTGACTCCTTAGTAAATACTAAATACTTAGTAAATACTAAATACTAAATACCAGGATCAAATATAAAAATCTGCGTTTGGCATTTGAAGCCCCTCATTTAAGCCCCTGACTGTCTCCCACTTTTTCTAGCTTTCTTACCCTGCCCTCCATGCACTCTGTGATCCAGTGACACTGGCCACCTAGCTGTTCCAAAAACAAAATACTCCCTTTCTGCTGACCATCTCTGTGCCTTTAGCCAGGCTGTGCCTCATGCCTGGAATGTCCTCTCTCCTCCGTCCACTTCTTAGAATCCCTGATTTCCTTCAAGCTTCAGCTGCAGAGCTGCCTGCCACGAGGCCCGTCCTGACTTGCCTCCTCCCCTCCTACTTCACTCCTTACCCAAACTGCCACGACTGTTATGTGTGCATGGCAAGCATGTATGCATGTGCATTAGAATGTCAATTCCTAGAGAGCAGGGAGAGCTTCAATTCTGTAATTTCCCCCCCAAATTTATCACAGCTCCTGGCACACAGTAAGTGATAAATGAATGCTCATGCATAGATTAACTGATTGGGATTCTATATTCTGACGGTGGGCAAACAGTGGAAATGAAAAGTACCTGGTCTTGGTGTATAATATATGCTCCACAAACATTTCCTAGGCTCAGCCACACTTATTAATCGCTTACTATGTACTGTGTGCCAGGTCCTGGGCTAGGTGAAGAAGATACAGACAGATGTCAGGCAGGTCTTTTCCTCGAGAAGCTTCCACAATGTGCATATGTCAATATAAGCAGATGTGGTCAGGACATTGGGCTCCCAAAAGGAGAGTGGCCTGCAGACCTCAAGGCGCTGCACAGGGGGCTAGACAGGAACAGCGTTACGGTCACATGTGGCCAACATGTACCTGTGTTACACACATGCACTCACACGTACATATATACATGGATACACACATCTATGGTTCAGTCTGGTCGGACTCTCCCTGACCCCATTTGGGGTTTTCCTGGCAAAGATACTGGAGTGGTTTACCATCTCCTCCCCCATGCCCGCAGGTACATGTATGTGTGTGTGTGTGTGTGTGTGTGTGTGCACATGCATGCATATTTACACATGTCCTTGAAAGTCACAAAGAAGACTCAAGATAACTTGGATGGGACAGGAGAGAACTTGGAGGGAATCTTGGGCCAGGGGAGCTCTCCCTCTCTGATGCCTTCTTGTCTGCCACCTTCATTTGAAAGATGAGGAGACTGAGGCCCAGAGAGGCTGCTATCATGACAAAGCCAAGGCCTGACAAAGACAAGACCTGAGCTCTCTTCCCATTGTATCAGATCAAGAAGTATTTATTAAGCCCCTACTAGAGGGTGGTGTTAGAGGTCAAAACCCAGCGCCCATTGGCACAGTCTAATGTGGGCAAACACGTTACATACATGCATGCATGTGCTCATGTATGCACACATGCGTGGGAGGAATTTGGGATGCCTCAGAGGGAGGCACTGTGCTGGGATGGAAGGGCTTTAGTCTCTGTCCTCATAGAAATAACAGCAATGACAAGGCCAGCCCCGTGATGTTTGTGAAATGCTTTACGCTGTCACCTCATCCCATCCTCACAACAGCTCGGAGAGGTAGGTGATATTTTTATCCCTTTTAGCTGAGAGGAGTTAAGTGACTTCTCCAAGGTCACACAACTGGTAAATGTCTGACGTGGGGTTTGCACTCAGGTCTTCCGGCCTCCAAGTTCAGGGCTCTGTCCCCCAGGGGAGGCTGTGGCAGAGAGGAGCATTCAGATCTCCATCTAGAAGGGGCCCACTGCTCTCATTGGCCACATGGAGACAGAACAAGTCTCTGCAGGAAGAAGCAGGACTCCAGGGTTCCAGTCCCATCTCGGCCACGTGTGTGTCCTATTTGACCTCAGACAAAACACTTCTTGCCTGTCCTTGGGCCTCAGGTTCAGTCTTAAAGGTTCACTGACCTTCTGTTCTGTGTTCTGAGGCCCCCTCCAGTGTGGACATTCTAGACTTTAAGTGATACCAACTGAGGCTGACTTTGTGCCTCTTGCCTGTGCCCATTCCCCTCCTCCCACGTGCAGACAGAGCTGAGCCATCACACAGAGAGGTTCTAGGCCCCCTGGGCTCTCCAGTTTCCCTCACAACTCTTCTCCCTCTCTCAATAGCCAACAAATGTAGGATTTTAATAACCTGGCTGTCAATACTGCCTGATGAATGATGCATTTCCTTTGTCTGCAATGAAGAGGCCTGCAACCCAGCCACCATGCCTTTGATGCTTCCCATGCCTCAGTGAAGCCCCCAAGCCCTGTCTATGTGTGTCTGGGCCACCTCTCTAATGGACTTTCCAAACCTCCCCACTCCTCCTTCTTGTCTTCAGAGGAATTAATTTTATCATAGATGGGCTCTGGGGGCCAGATGGGAAACCACACACACAGCACTCTGGGTCAAGGAGCCGGCTCTGCAGCAAGGTTGCTCCCCCAAGCCCACAGAAGGGCAGACCGTCCTCAGTCATCTGACCAGCCCTCTGCTGGTGCTGGCCCTTCTGCTCCCAATCCCTGCCCTTGATGGATATCTTGCTGACAGGTCCATAAATCATGTCTGATCATCATGGAGAATGTTGGACTGGCATGTATCACGTACGGCATTGCTCCCAGACACTTAGCACCATGTGTCCTGCCCTAAGCTTGGATTCTTCATGCATGAGCTTGGTTGGGATCCCAATAGCAAAAGGAAACCTGTAGGAAGAACAGGAGCAGAAGACAATGAATGTGTCAGATAATACTGCCTGCCCTCACACACGAGCTGCCCTGCCCCATGGCCTTCTCTCTTTCACCAGCCCACACACACGGAATGTCACCCTTGGCCAATAGCCACCACTAACTAGGTCATGCTATGAACATACCCTTCTAGGGGGTCCTTGATGATGGTTGATTCAAAAAGGCCCAGGGATGAGGCAGCCAGATCAAGGGATGGGACCTTGAATTGCATTAGGAGTGATACAGTGTTTAGGACCAGGGAGGTGATAGTCCTCTTATTCTCGGCCTGGTCAAAGGACATTTGGAAGCTTCTACTCAGTTCTGGGTACAGAAAAGTTGGAGAGTGTCCTTGAGCCCAGCTCCCATGAGGATCAAGGACAGGAACTGGGGATACTTAGCCTGGAGAAGAGAAGACGTGGGGAGATGTGATGCCTGTCTTCAAGCACTCAGGGGCTGTCATTTGGAGAAGGGGTAAGACTTGATTTGCCTGACCTCAGAAGACCAAACCAGCAACTGTAGGGGGATGTGGCAGGGCCAGTTTTAGGCTTGATGTGGGGGCAGGGAACTGACTCAAAGGATTGTTTGGAGGGCTGGGCTGATTTAACCTTGAGCAGTGAAGTGGGACCACAGAGTCACAGAGGTTGGAAGACACTTCAGAGGCTGAGTATGCTCTCCCCGATGCAGGGGTCCTCCAGCCTCTCCCTCCCTCACAGCCAGCTCCCCCTTTGGACAGCTCCAGCACTGGCACTTAGATCCTGGGAGGAGTGCTGTGGACCCCTCTTCCTTGGGCTGGGTTGGCGAGAGCTCTCAAAGGATGTGGGTTCAGCAGAGCAGGCAGGACCCTTCCCTCCTTGGGTCTCAGCTTCTTCATCTGTAAAATAAGGGAGCTAGACCAGATATATAAGGCACCTTCTCACTCTATATCCAGAACCCCAGCAACATGAAACTCTCAAAGGAAAGAATGGCTTTGCTTTTGTCCTGACTCACCAAGCACTGTCCTCACCCACAGGGATTGCTTAACAAATATCGGCTTCATCGAATTCCCTAGAATTTCAGCTGGACAGGCAGCATGGAAAGGCCTCCAAGGTGGGGGGAAGAGCACAGAGGAAGGCGGGAGCTAATTAATTAACTAGGGACCTCCCTCCATCCTGTTTTCTTCCACTTCTTTTTCTCTCTTTGTATCCTGCCCAGCCTCTAAACTCTGCTTTTCTTCCGACCACTTCTTTTATATTCCCTCCCTTTCATCACCTCCTGCCACCTCCTTCCTTGTTGAGTAAGGTAGATTTCTGTTACCAGTTGAATATGTGCATATATATGTATCTATATCCATATGTGTGTGTGTATGTATATATACATATCTCTCTCTTTGAACTAATTTAGATATAAGTAAGGTTCAGGTGTTTCTCCCCGCTCCAAATTTTCCCCTTTACTGTAACAATTTCCCATGTATGCCTCTTTTGTGTGAGGTAATTTTCCCCATTCTTCCTGTCCTTTTTTCCTTCTTCCAGGGCATCCTTCTTTCTCACCTACTCATTTTTAGAAATTTCATCCTGCTATAACTGACTCACTCCCACACCCTTCATTTATGTAGAATCCTTCTAAATGTCCTAATATTCAAGTTCTTAGAAGATACATATAACATCTTCCTCTATAGAAAGGTAAACAATTTAACCTTATTGAATCACTTATGCTTTCTCTTTCCTGTTTATCTTTTTATGCTTCTTTTGAGTCTTGTATTTGAAAGTCAAATTTTCCATTCACCTTTAGTCTTTTCATTAGTATTGCTTGAAAGTCCTCTATTTCATTAAATATCCATTTTCTCTTGAGGGATTATAGTCAGTTTTGTTGGGTCAAAGGATATGAATAGGCAGCTTTCAGAAGAAATCAAAGCTACCAATAGTTGTGAAAAAATGTTCTAAATCATTATTGATTAGAAAAATGAAAATTAAAACAACTCTGAGGTACCACCTCATGCCTCTCAGATTGGTTAATATGACAAAAAGGGAGATGACAAATATGAAAAAATTGTGAACTATTGCAACTATTCTACAGAACAATTTGGAACTACAGCCAAAGGGCTATACAACTGTGCATATAGTTTGACCCAGCACTACTGGTCCAAGGCCTGCGTC
>WOXC01001935.1:0-53789 GCA_011680675.1 Gymnobelideus leadbeateri | reverse complement strand
AAAAGCTGGGGTCTTTGGGTTTATCAAACAGTAGATTACTATAGTCATTGACAGCTGAATCTCTTGTACCCAATGTGTTCCATTGATCCATTACTCTATTCCTCAGCCAGTACCAAGTAGTTTTGAGGACTGCTGCTTTACAGTATAGAATAAAACCTGGTATAGCTAGTCCACCACTCCTAGAATTTCTTTTCATTAATTCCCTTGATATTCTGGACCTTTTGTTCTTCCAAATGAATTTTGTTACTATTTTTTCTAGCTCTATAAAGTAGTTTTTTGGTTAATTGATGGGTATAGCACAAAATATATAATTTAATTTAGGTAAAATTGTCATTTTTATTATATTTGCTCAACCCAGCCAGGAGCAAGTGATGTTTTTCCAGTTAGTTAGATCTGATTTTATTTCTGTGAAAAGTGTTTTGTAGTTGTGTTCATATAGGTCCTGGGTTTATTTTGGCAGGTAGATCCCCAAATATTTTATAATGTCTACAGTAACTTTAAAAGGGATCTCTCTTTCTATATCTTGCTATTGAATTTCATTAGAGATATGCAGGAATGCTGAGGTTTTATGTGGGTTTATTTTATATCCTGCAAATTTGCCAAATTTATTCATTGTCTCAAGTAGTTTTTTTTTTTACTTGATTCTTCAGGATTCTCTAAGTATATCATCATATCATCCACAAAGAGTGATAACTTGGTCTCTTCTTTGCCTATTTTGATACCTGTCATTTATTTTCTTTTCTAATTGCTACTACTAACATTTCTAGTACCAAACTGAATAAGAGGGGTGATAGTGGTCATCCTTGTTTCACCCCGATCTTATTGGAAATGCTTCTAGCTTCTCCCCATTACATACAATACTTGCTAATGGCTTTAAATAGATGCTACTTATTATTTTAAGGAAGGCTCCATTTATTTCTATGCTTTCTAGTGTTTTAATAGGAATGAATGTTGTACTTTGTCAAAAGCCTTTTCTGCATCTATTGAGATAATCATGTCATTTCTGCTATTTTTATTGTTGATAAGATCAATTATACTGATGGTTTTCTTAATATTAAATCATCCTTGCATTCCTGGAATAAATCCTACCTGATCAAAGTGTATTATTCTTCTGATAAGTTGCTGTAGTCTTTTTGTTAATATTTTATTTAAAATTTTTTGCATCTATATTCATGAGGGAAATTGGTCTATAACTTTCTTTCTCTGTTTTATCTCTTCCTGATTTAGGTATCAGTAACATGTATTTGTCATAAAAAGAATTTTGTAAGACTCCTTCTTCATTAATTTTCCCAAATAGTGTGTAGAGTATTGGAATCAATTGTTCTTTAAATGTTTGATAGAATTCTCTAGTAAATCCATCTGGCTGTGGAGATTTTTTCCTAGGGAGTTCACTGATGGCTTGCTCAATTTCTTTTTCTGAGATGGGGTTATTTAAGTAATTTACTTCCTCTTCAGTTAATCTGGGCAGCTTAAATTTTTGTAAATATTCATCCATTTCACTAAGATTATGAAATTTATGTGCATATAATTTGGCAAAATAATTCCTAATTGTTGTTCTAGTTTTCTCTTTATTGGAGGTAGATTCATCCTTTTTATTTTTAATACTCATAAGTTGGTTTTCTTCTTTTTTTATCACACTGGCTAGGGATCTACTAATTTATTGGGTTTTTTTGTTCATAAAACCAACTATTAGTTTTATTTATTAATTCAATAATTTTCTTAATTTCAATTTTCTTAATTTCTCCTTTGGTTTTCATTATTTCTAATTTAGTATTTAATTGGGGATCTTCAATTTGTTCTTTTTTTTTTTGGTTTTTCAATTTCATGCCCAATTCATTGACCTCCCTTTTCTCTAATTTATTCTTGTATGCACTCAGGGATATAAAACTTCCCCGAAGAACTGCCTTTGCTGCATCCCACAAATTTTGGTATGTTTTCTCATTATTGTCATTCTCTTGAATGAAGTTACTGATTGTTTCTATTATTTCTTGTTTGACCCAATCATTCTTTAGGATTAAATTGTTTAGTTTCCAATTAGTTTTTAGTCTGTCTTTCTATGGCCCTTTATTGCATATGATTTTTATTGCATCATGATCTGAGAATGATGCATTTAAAATTTCTGCCTTTTTGCACTGAACTATGAGGTTTTTATGTCCTAGTACCTGGTTGATTTTTGTGTATGTGCCATGTACCTCTGAGAAGAAAGTATGTTCTTTTTTATCCCCATTCATTTTTTCTCCAGAGATCTATCATACCTACCCTCGGTAAAATTCTATTCACCACCTTAACTTCTTTTTTTATTTATTTTGATGTTGGATTTATCAAGTTCAGAAAGGAGGAGATTAAGGTCCCCCACTAACATAGTTTTGTTATCTATTTCTTCTTCTAATTCCCTTACCTTCTTCTCTAGGAATTTGGATGCTATACCACTTAGTGCATATATGTTGAGTAATGATATTGCTTCATTCTCGGTGGTGCCTTTTAACAGGATATAGTTTCCTTCCTTATCTCTTTTAATTAGATCAATTTTTGCTTTTGCTTTATCTGAGATAAGGATTGCTACCCCTGCTTTTTTTTACTTTAGCTGAGGCAAGATATATTTTACTCCAGCCTTTTACCTTTACCCTGTGTGTCTCCCTCTGTTTCAGATGTGTTTCTTGTAGACAGCATATTGTAGGATTACACTTTTTAATCCATGCTGCTCTCATATTGTAGGATTATGCTTTTTAATTCATTCTGCTATCTGCCTTAATTTTATGGGAGAGTTCATCCCATTCATGTTCACAGTTATGATTACTATCTGTCTCTTTCCCTCCATCCTTTTCCCTCACCTGTAAGGGCATTTTAAGACTTTATCCGAACTCCAAGAACTCAGGAAGAACTCAGGCAAATGACAGAGCAACTCAGGTTGGGTCTAAGAGGTACCTGAGGTGTATGTTCTGCCTCGTGAACCACGTCCTGTTACACAGGTTAAAGGATTTCAGGGTTTTGAGCACGCGACACTAACAGGAGAGCACTCCCCTCATGTGAGGAGCCTGTTGCTGAGGCACTTGAAGGGACAGAGTTGGGAAAGGGGATAAAAGGGGAGGGAGGTGAGGTTAACAAAAAAAGGAGGATGTTGTGAATGAGGAGAATAAACAATGGGCTATACACTACACCTTGGTGTCAGGCTCCTTTGTCTATTCCTGAGGAGTTCTGAAGGGTTGTAGAGGTGACCAGGGTCATAGAGGCAACTGGAAAGGTATGTATAAGTGCTAGCCTGGTATGGCTGGATCTGTACAAGAACCAATGAGGGAAAGGCTCATATAATACTTATCTACCTCCCTTCTTTCCCTCTGCTATATTGTTTTAATGCCTCTTTGTGTGGCATAATTTACCCTTTTCCACTTCATTCATTCCTCTTCTTCCATTGCAGTCCCTTTGTAGTCCTTAATAAGGGTTTTCTTTTATTGTCATTTTGTGTAATTTATACCCATACACTCTACTTATCTATAAACATTTTGCTTTTATTAAATAACAGTGTGTGTGTGTGTGTGTGTGTGTGTTTTCCTTGTTTATATTTCTAAGTCTCTCTTGTGTCTTGTAATTGGAGGTTGAATTTTCCATTGAGCTCTGACTTTTTCATCAGGAAGGTCAGGAAATCTGTTATATCATTGAATGACCATCTCCTTGCCTGGAAGAATGTGCTCAGTTTCACTGGGTAGATGATTCTTGGTTGTAACCTGAGCTCTTTTGCTTTGCGAAAAATTGTATTCACCTTCCTCCCATCTTTCAGTGTAGAGGCTGCCAGATCCTGTGCAATCCTCACTGTGATTCCAAGATATTTGAATTGTTTCTTTCTAGATGCTTGCAGTATTTTCTCCTTTACCTGGTAGTTCTGGAGGTTGGCCACAGCATTTCGCAGACTTTTCAATTTAGGATCTCGTTCAGGAGGTGTCCAGTGAATTCGCTCGATTTCTATTTTACCCTCTGGTTCTAGTATCTCAGGGCAGTTTTCCTTGATGAACTATTGGAAGATGTTGTCCACTCATTTTTTGATCATGATTTTCCAGTAGGCCTTTGATTCTCAGATTACCTCTCCTGGTTCTGTTTTCCAGGTCAGTTATTTTTGCATTGAGATATTTTACCTCTTTTTCTAATTTTTCATTCTTGATGTTATGTTTGACTACTTCTTAGTTCCTCATAGAGTTATTTACTTCAATTTGGTTGATTCTAGTTTTTAACGAATTATTTTCCTTGGTTAGCTTTTGGAGCTCCTTTTCCATATCACATATTCTTTTCTTTTTAAGGACCTGTTTGAGGCAGGGCCCTAGCCATGCCCTTCCTCTAGGGTTCTCAAGCCTTCACTGTTTAAGGTTTTTCCCTGGGGCAATAATTTCTATGTTTTCATGGTCAGAGGGGGGATTAGAGCATCTGGGGTTCACTCTGCCATCCTGGTCCCTGGAGGTCCAGATATGGGCTTTTTAATTTTGGGGCTGTGGACTGGTAGTCCTAGGAGTAGCTGCTGCCCCTGCCAGGGGACCTGCATTTGATTCCTAATCTGCTCTCTCCTAGCTCTGCAGTGATAGGCCTGGCAGTGGCCCTTGTTATTGGTGGGTCAACTTACTGTTATGTTGATCAGGCCTCATCCAGGCCTCAGTGCCACCCAGGGTCATCTTCTGGGCCTCTCTAGGTTCTTTTTTTGATCATGGCTTTCAGGTAGTCGAATAATTTTTAAATTATCTCTCCTGGATCTATTTTTCAGGCCAGTGGTTTTTCCAATGAGATATTACACATTGTCTTCTATGTTTTCATTCCTTTGGATCTATTTGATAGTATCTTGATTTCTCATAAAGTCACTAGCTTCCATTTGCTCCAATCTAATTCTGTAGGAATGATTCTCTTCAATGAGCTTTTGAGATTTTTTTTTTTCCATCTGGCAAATTTGACTCTTTAAGGCATTCTTCTCCTCATTGGCTTTTTGAGCCTCTTTTGACATTTAAGTTAGTCTCTTTGTTAAGGTGTTATTTTCTTTAGTCAGGTTGTTGACTCTCATTTTGTAATTTTCTTGCATTATTCTCATTTCTCTTCCCAGTTTTTCCTTCACTTCTCTTATTTGGTTTTCAAAATCCTTCTTAAGCTCCTCTATGGCCTGTAACCAATTCATACTTTTCTTGAAAGCTTTTGGTGCAGGAGTTCTGACTCCACTGTCTTCCTCCTGCTTCATGCTTTGATCCTCTTTGTCCCCCAAAAAGGAATCCAAAGTCGGACCACTGTGCTTGCCCCGCTTCCCCCACTTGCTCACATTGCCACTCAACCACTTGACTCTTGAGCTTTTGCCACAGTAGAACTCTGCTTTCAGAGAGGAGAGCTTTGTCCCAAATTGCTGGGGTTTTCTCAGCTGCCAGAGCTATTAGTTGGGTGCTCTCTCAGAAGCCTCCACTGGCCCAGGCACACTGGTCACACACTCCAGGACCTCCACCCAGGCCAGGGATCCAGATGCAAACAGGTTAAAGCAAGAGTGATTACCTCTCAAACTAGTTGCTTGGTCCCCCTACAATCTGCAGGTCAGGAGCTCTGAAGCAGCCATGTGGCTGCGGGGGGTCAGAGGCTGGACGGCACTCCTGGATTCCCTGTTTCCAAAGTCCACTGACCTCTTACTTTGTCTTTGGCATTTATGAGTTGATAATTCTGGAAACCGCCAGAAAGCTGCTGGTGGTACACTCTCCCGATGTCCCTCTAGCCATGGCTCATGTGGCCGCCCTGAGGCTAATACTTCAGACTCACGGGGAGCTGGGCTCTGCTCCCAGCATGCTGTACTGGATCCTTCCTGCTGGCCTGCCAGGCTGTCTTCAGTGGGAGGTTAGTTTCTCTCTGTCATTTTGTGGGTTCTGTAGGTCTAAAATTTGTTTAGAGTCATTTTTATAGGTATTTGAGGTGGTTATGGGGGGAGCGCAGAGAGTCTTCCTGCTTCTACACTGCCACCTTGGCTTTGCCCATGTTCTGTTTTTTACTGGGAGGATGGTACAACAAAGTGGGGAGCGGAACAGGGAGATAGGAATGTATGATGTACTGAGGTCAAATCCAGAGCTAGCATTATGGAGTAGTCCCCCATGGTAGGGCAGGCAGGTGGTGCAGTGAATAGAGTACTCCAAAAATGATTGGAGTCAGGAAGACCTTAGTTCAAATCCAGTTTCAGACACATACTTACTATGTGAGCCTGGGCAAGTCACAATCTCAGTTTCCTCATCTATAAAATGAACTGGAGAAGGAAATGGAAAGCTACTCAAGTTTGTTTGCCAAGAAACCCCCAATGGGGTCATGAAGAATTGGACACAATTGAAACTAATGAACAATTTAGTTATTCCATAGGCCATCAAGCAAATTCTCACTTATCCTTGATGTTTGTCCAACCATCAGCACAAATTAAACAAAATGAACAAGAATCCTGGCATTTGTTGAGTTTTGAGTGGCAAAGGTTGCCAAAAAGCCCCCAATATCGTCTCTGCCATATATTTCCTTTGAGCCCAGTGTCTAAAACATGTAACTAGTTAAATAGGTTCTGTGTTCCTCATTTCTCCTAAGAGACCAGTGCAAACCCTGTGAACCTTGTTATAACACTGTGCTTGACAGAGAAATAAAGCAGTGTAATTTAAATCCATAATCCACAGCTAAGTACCTTTAAGATGCTTAGCATTATGGCAATTATTACTTACTCAAGGTAATGAAATCTTTCTCTATCTCATCCTTCCTTCCTTCCTTCCTTCTGTGAATGAAGCTGTCATGGGAATAGATACGATAATCATACTTTTTTTCTGCATGATCTAATGGGGAAGGGAGTTTAGACAGAGGAGGAGGAGGACAGGAAACTCACATGTAGCAAAGGAATTGAGCTTTGTTTCATAAAGGATGTTTTATATTCTCCCTTTTTCTCCTTTACTAACTCACATTTTATCATTTTCTTAGTCTTTTCAAATTGTTTACTTCCAGAAAATGTTTAATTTCTGATGAAATGTCATAAAAAGAAAGGATCCCCTTTTAAGTCATGGCTAATGAATGGCAGGAGTAGCAGCCCAGCCTGGAATCCTGAGTTTAATAGTGGATTCTATATTCCTTGCTCCCAATGAGTCCAATTATAACTACACTCATGAAAGTAACAGGGTCAGAAAAAGCTCAGTTCATTTTGTCCTTATCATTTTTTCTTCCATTTTATTTTGAGCAGAGTCATATCTAGAAATTGTTGCCTCTGAGGCAATTGATGGTGAGGGGAGTTGACTTTAGGTTCATGAAGGGTACAAATTGGGGTAAGTTGGCAAATGTTTAACAAGTGACTCTCTGAAAACACATTTTAAAATTTAATATACACTATTAACATTTTCTCCATCATTTTCTTAATCTAGACATGCCCCGATTTTTAGCTATTACCAATTTCTGAGGTTTTCACACCAAAAATTTAGCAGCTGGCTATTGTGTCTTGGTTTAAGAAGTCTTCCAGCACACCTGTGGTGAAGACTCTTGTCGGGAGAAGTTTTCTAATGAGCACATGAGATTTTTAAATTGCTGAAGAGGGAGAAAATCAAATGGGATGAAACTCTCCATGCTTTGGGAGCTGGGTGGGCAAAAATAGATGTGCCTTACAATGTGTACTGGAACCAGCTCCTACTGGCTCATGAGAGCCTAGTGTTAAATTTTCAGTCAGAGCATCTATACCTTGGGAATCAGAAAACACTACAATTCAGGACTTGATTTATTGTTTTGTTCACTGTCTTGACTCAAGAAACTGATGCAGAATATGTGAATAATGAAAATTAAATTTAAAAGTATGTCATGTGTACTTAAAAAAACAGTTGTCAAACATTTACCAGCATGGTGATGTTGATACTTTTTACCTTTCCTGCCCTGGGAAAAAGCTTCAATCATTCTATCCTATTTATAGCTCTGATTATGAAAATCAATATGCCTATCTATACAGTCCTTTGAAAATAGTCCAAGATTTTTGAAGGTTGAAGGTAACAGATGACTAGATCTCCTCAAAACCAAATTTAGTGCAGGTAATATTTTCCCTGACTTAATTTTTAAGTTACTGTTTTCTAGGTTTATAAGAAAAGCTATGCATGAACACAAACAGGTGTGTTTACAAGTGGAAACCAAGTAGTTGGTTACAAGGGTCCTCACTTAGCATATGATTAAGTGTTGATTATGTATGCAGATTTGAACATTAAAATTAGTCTGCAGACATAGGCACTTCTGAAACTGTGCTTCTAAATGTTGCTGTTTATGCACACTTGTAGTATATTTACATTACTCCATCAGGAGTTGGATTTTCCCACACATGGGAATTGTCTTTAGAAATCTGGGGGGGAGGGGGGAAGAAAATGTTGTCTTTATGATGTAAATCTTATGCCTCCATTTGCCAAGAATAAAAGGGTGGTTAGATAAAAGGAAATGTTCCTTAATTATCAATTATCTTTTAAATTGTCTTGCCCATACTAAAGTGGTGTGGTAGAGCTTTTCATGTAGCATTCTATATGCTGGAGGTACTGGCATAGTGTTTTCGGAATCAGCTTTATAGTTCAGAGGCATCTGGTGGAGTGGGATTGGTTATTGTTGTTTCTAAATCAACAAAATGCTTGCCTGTGCTGGGAGCCAAGAATAATTGTGGGAGAAATGAATGAAGGTTTTCTTCTTTAAGGAATGTGAGTGTCCTGAACCAGGCTTTTGATGTTTAGGGTCTTTTTACCCTCTTGTAGAACATGCCAATACAGTGTACAGACACTTTGGAGGACCAAGCCAGTGACCGAAGAAGGGGGGTGTTGGACAGAAAGGAAATATCAATGTTTCCTCTCCCTCTACCACTATGGGAAATGAAGTGTTCTTTCCCCTGTGTGACTTCATCAATGTGTAGCCCTCCCCCCCGCCACATTGCCATG
The DNA here is from genome assembly GCA_011680675.1 of Gymnobelideus leadbeateri. Taxonomy (NCBI): domain Eukaryota; kingdom Metazoa; phylum Chordata; class Mammalia; order Diprotodontia; family Petauridae; genus Gymnobelideus; species Gymnobelideus leadbeateri. The sequence continues at coordinate 44,880 of WOXC01001935.1, read as the reverse complement.
GAGACTTGGTAGGCTGCTGGGAGAGGACTGACATGCTTACATTTATTAAGAATTCCCCAAGGTTCTAGGAGCATTTGACCCCTGGAAAAAAATCCGCTGATTATCAAATAGCAAACATTTTAAAAGTGTGACCCCAATCCTAAAGCTTTTTGGTATGGAATTCTCTTATTAGGGAGATCAATGCCTGTCCCTGTACTACTGTCAGGTACATGTCATAAATGGAGGGAAAATAAATGCAAAGAATGGCACAGTACTTACTGGAAATGGGCTTACATTCTAATTTAGAGAATTTGAAGGAGAGGGGAAGGGGAGTGGAGAGGAGACAGCACAGCTCCTGAGAAAGGAAAGCATGTAAAGCTAAAACCTGTAGAGTGGTTGAGGATGCATGGAGATAGAAAGAGATGCAAGTAGAGTCAAACAGACTGGGAGTGGGAAGCAGACTGGGTCAAACAGGGTGATTAGGGTGGAGGAGATGACTGGACTTCAGCCCACAACTTTTCCCCCAACTCTACTTAACTAGCAGTCATACCAGGTAAACCCTTTCACCCTGCTCCCCCTTGTACTAGTGAAAACCAGGGCTGTCCAAGTGGGGGGAGAGATTCACCACACCCCACTACTACGTTGCTGTAGGCTATTATTATTTTAATGTTTGTTTATGTCTCCGCCCTCTTTAAAATGACTATTAAATCACATAGCCATTTACCATGCTTTTACTCTAATCAAGCCAACAAGTGTAGGATTTGAGATGGAGAAAGGAAACGTTAACCCAAAAATGAGATATTTTCCTCAGCTCAGGCTAAAGTGAGAGTCAGTTGATGTGAGAGAATGGATGCACACTTGGTAACCTCGAAGTTTATTGCTTTTGAATCTGGAGGGAGATTCACCAAAGGAATGAGTCAATAGCAGTAAGAAGTAGAAGCTAGTACAGCTTAAGGATATTCCTTCCCTGAGCATATGGCACACAGTCAACACATCACCTGATTACATACCTGAGGGCTTATAAGGGTTCTGAACCTGTGGCCTCTCAATGTTTACATTTGTATGTCATCAGTACAGCCATCAAATAGTCCTTTTCTTGACCAGACTTTATTTCTCTCCCTATACTGTATTTGTCTGCATTAATATGCTAACAATTCCTCTTCTTTTTTAGCAGTCATATTACTAATATACTCCTAAAGTTGCTTATAAATTTCAAGAAAGCAGGAAAGCAGAAGAAGGGAGGTTAGAATATTGACCTGTAATTGAAAATCTCTCTATGTTTTGCCTACGTATTAAATATCTCCAGGGTTTTATATCAAGAGTAGGGATCAAGTCTATGGTTAGGTATTCCTAGGACTCGAATAGGGCTCTATTCTTTAGCCTTTGCCTTTACCCCATGCTTTCTGGGCTCTGGTCACCATGGAAGACTGGGAGTCAGAAAGCTCAAATTCTACCAGCTAGTAATTGACTGTATTACTTTGTGCAAATCACTTTCCTTTTCTGAGTCATCTGTGAAATTCAATTCAACAAATATTTATCAAGTGTCTGGGTGGTGGAGACATACCTTAATGGAACATATAGACAAATATGGGAAGAAGACCCAAACACATAATTATCAAAGACAGAGTTGTAAAGGGATGATGATGATGATAACAATAATAATATTTATAGAGCACTTTAAGGTTTGTAAAATATTTTGCACACAATATCTCAATTGATTTCATGGGATTTGAAGGGACCATAATGACCAGGGCTGTAACAAAGGTAGGACCATAGAGCTTTATCCCAGGGCACCAAAGTGTAGAGTGTGCTGATGGCACTTACATTCCTTCAACAGAGTAGACATAATTGAGCTTAGAACTTAACAAGACTAATTAATTAAAAATAGGAGATTACCATATGGTAGGGCTTTCCCTCCCTCCTCAGCAACGCTCACATTAAATGTCGTCTTGGTTCAGAAACACCTTGCTCCCCATTCCCTGCCTCACAGCTTCCCCTGTAGCCCTTTTTGGTGTACTACTGTCTCTGCCTTTGTAGATAGTATCCCCAGGGACTCTGTCTATCCACCATGTGGTGATGTCCCAGGTTGGTATATTATGTGGCGATGGCCTTCACGTCCAGTGCTTTTCCCAATAAACTTGTTCCAAATGTGAAGGGGTGATGTGCTATATGGGTTATGTGAGTCTATATGAGTATCTCTAGATGTGGCTGAAAAGGATACAAGAACAGATCTCTCTAGGGTCTCGTCCAACCACTCTTCTCCAAGTACTACTTTAATACCTGCTAAATGTGGAAATAAGAAGATGGGTCTCAAGGATAGATACTTCATTCTCCTCAGAGAGGTGAGGTGACTGGTCAGAATTACACACACACACATACATACACATGCACACAAACACAAATGTATCTGCATGTGTATATGTGTATAATTCTGGCATAAATATATTCACACACAATACTGTATACATATAATATACATATATGCATATATCTATAGCTATATAGATATAGATCTGTCCTCTTAAGTATTGTTAGTATAGGGGAAATAATTTTTAGTTTCAACCCGAAATCTTGATCTCTGTCCCTTAATAAGAAAGGAGTGTTCCACCCAACCTATAGATTTCCTTCCCATCAAATACCAGTTACACAAAGACAACATATAGTGAATAGGAAAAAAACTCATTTATCCAAGCTGACAGCAAACAGAAATCAGAGAAGCTATGCGGATGAATGAATAAGGTCTCCTATTTGGAATAAGAAATCTCAGTTCAACTAAGAAAAAGTTCTAGATCTCACCCAATTAGAAATTCTCCATATTCTCTTGTAAAGTAGACAGCAGATAGGGTCATAATGAAAGTGTTAGCTCCTCTACATATGGGTTCCTCTCCACCTCCCCCCAACACCCCCCCACCCCCAGCCAGAAGTCTTCCTCTCCCTTCAGGGACTTGAAAAGAGTGTGAAATAGAATGTCTGTTTTCTGAAACCTGGAAGACAGAATGCTCAAGATCTCTCTTCTCCAAGGCTCTCACTAATTCTACTTCTCATGGAGAAATGGGACACTGAATAATCAGTGTGCATCATGGAGAAGAATTTTATGTGATATTTGCATAAGGGAGGTATTTAAATAAATATAATGCAAAATATTACATTACTACTCTGGAGAGAGGCAAAACAAAGTGCTATATGAGTTCTCAGGGAGAAAATTAAAAACAAGGTGGAGAACAGGGAAACATTAATGAAAGAAATTGCATTTGAGTTGGACTTTAAGGAATTCATCAGAATGAAAAGAAGAAGAGCATTATTGGAATAAGGAGTTATGTGAACAAAAGTATAGAGGTGGGGAAGCTCCAGGTGTGTTAAGGGGACAGAGAGTAGTCCAGTTTTACTGCAGCTTATGATTCATGGTACAGAGTACTTTGAGAAACAATGGAAAAGTAGATAGGAACAGAATCTATTATTCTTAAGCTGAAGTAAAAAACGAAAATGTATCACTCAAGATTTCAGACAAACCAAAAGTAAAAATAGATCTAAATAAAATAATTAGGGAAACTGTATTTCATTAAAAGACACCATAGACAATGAATTAATATCAATATTGAACATATATGTACCAAATGACATAGCATCCAAATTAAAAAAGGAAAAATTAATTGAGTTAGAGGAGGAAATAGGTAGTAAAACTATACTATTAGGGGATCTCAGTTTACCCCTCTCAGACCAGGATACATTTAACCAAAAAATAACAAGAAAGAAATTAAGGAGATGAATAGAATTTTAGAAAAGTATAGGGTAAGTCTATTTCTCAGCTGTGCATGGCACCTTCATAAAAATTGATCATGTAGGAGCGGCTAGGTGGCACAGTGAGTAAGAGCATCGGCCCCGGAGTCGGACCCGGGATCGGTCCCGGCCTCAGAAAATGAGCACCCACACATAAATAATGACTGGCTGTGTAACCTTGAGCAAGTTACTTAACCCCAACTGTTTAAAAAAAGTGTTTCTAATAAGATCTAGGTGAAGTAAGACTGTGTAATATCATCATTATTATTCAATATTATACTATAAATCTAGGTATAGGCATAAGACAAGAAAAGAAATGGAAAGAATAAGCATAAGCAATGAGAAACCAAACTATCACTTTTTGCAGATGAGATGATAGTGTAGAGAACTCTGGAAAGGCAACTAAAAAACTAGTGAAACAAATTAACAACTTCAGTGAAGTTGCAGGATATAAAACAAACCCACTGAAATCATCATCATTTTAATATATTATCAACAAATACCAGCAGAAAGAGATAGAATAAGAAATTACACATAAATATAATCACAAAACACTCCACACAAATAAAGACAAATAAACATAATTGGAGAAATACTAATTGGGCACATGTAGGGCAAGCTAATATAAAAAAATAGTAATATTAACTAAAATAATTTACTTATTTGGTGCCAGACCAATCTACCAAAAATTATTTTATAGAACTAAAAAAAATAATAAAATTTATCTGGAGAAATAAAAGATCAAGAATATCAAGTGAATCATTGGGAAAAAGAATGGGGAAAAAGGGGCCTAGCAGGGCGATATATAAAAGTATATTACAAAGCTGTAATCATCGAAATAGTTTGGTACTGGATAAGACATAAGAGTGGTTGGAGTGGCTATGTGGTGCAGTGAATAGAGCACCAGCACTGGAGTCAGGAGGATCTGAGTACGAGTTTGGTCCCAGATACATAACACCCACTAGCCATGTGACTTTGGGAAAATCAGTTAATCCCAATTGCCCTGCCACTCTCCAAAAAGCAAAAAAAACCACCACCACCACCACAACAACAACAACAACAAAATAAGAGTGGTCAATCAATGGGATAGATTAGGTATACAATATAGAAAAGCAAACAAGCAGTTTAACCTAGTGTTTGAGAAACCCAAAGATCCCAGATATTGCTACAATAATTCACTGTCTGACAAAAGATTGTTGGGAAAACTGGAAAGTAGTCTGGCAGAAACTGGGTATATGACATCATTTTACATCATATATCAAGATAACCTCAAAATGGGTACATGACTTATACATGAAAGGTGCTATCAAAGGCAAATTAGTGGAAAATTGAAGAAATCATCTATCAGATCTATAGATAAAGAAAGAGTTTATGACCAAACAGGAAATGAAGAGGTTCATGGGAGGTAAAATGTGTAATTTTGATTGCATAAAATTAAAACATTTTTATACCAACAAAACCAATGCAGCTAAAATTAAAAATAGGAAAGTGGGAGGGAAAATCTTTGTGGCAAGTTTTATTGATAAAGGTCTTATTTCTTTTTTTTTTTTTTTAAAGCAATTGGGGTTAAGTAACTTGCTCAAGGTTACATGGCTAGTCATTATTTATGCGTGGGTGCTCATTTTCAGAGGCCGGATCTGATCTCGGGTCATCCAAACTCCAAGGCCGGCGCTCTTACTCACTGCGCCACCTAGCCGCCCCTTTAGGGCAATTGGGGTTAAGTAACTTGCCCAAGGTTACACGGCTAGGTTTTTGTTTGTGCGGATTAGGTGTCGGAGGCCGGCTCCGAACTCAGGTCCTTCTGATTCCAGGGCCGGGGCTCTATTCACTGCGCCACCTAGCCGCCCCGATAAAGGTCTTATTTCTTAAACATATGAGGAAGTGAGTCAAATTTAAAGGAATAAGAGCCATTTTCCAAATGATAGATGGTCAAGGGATAGTAGTAACAGGTAGTTTTCAGAGGAAGAAATAAAAAAAAAACTACCAATGGTTATATGAAAAAAAAATGCTCTAAATCACTAATAATTAGAGAAATGTAAATGAAAACAATTCTGAAGTAATAGCTTACACCAATCAGATCAGCTAAGGCAGCAGCAAAGGAAAATGGCAAATGCTGGAGGGGATGTTGAAAAATGGGTGGACTAATGCACTTTTGGTGGATCTGTGAACTAGTCCAACCATTCTAGAAAGCAATTTGGAGTTATGCCCAAAAAGCTATTAACCCATGCATCCTCTTTGGTCCAGCAAAACCACTACTAGTTCTATTACCTAAAGAGGTCAAGAAGAAAGGAAAAGAGCAGAGGAGGGAAGGGAAGGGGAGGAGAGAGGAGAGGACAGAGTGGAGAATGGAATATCCATCATAAGGGTTAGGAAAGAGACAGGGAAGCAGACATGGAAGGTGCTTTTAAAGAGAGGATAGGATGATTAGAAAGTATCACTTCTCTGAAACCACAGAAGAATATGTAGTAAGGGGAAGGGATAAACAATTTCAATTGATATGGAGCAGGAAAAGGGGTTGGGGGATGGAAAAAGGTCATAGCATTTGGTGATTAGAAAACCATTAGTGCCAGTGAGGAAAACTGTTCTAGAGCTATTATTTTATGATCCTGAATATTAATGTTGAAAAATTAGTGCTCACTTGAGGTATTCAGAATCTGTCATTAATCTGAAAAACTGACTTCCATTTTAGAGCGGTGGTTCCTCTTCTCTTCGCTCCTGTCCTGAGGGTACCTAGTGGTGGATGGAGGGGAAGCAGGAGTGAAAGCTCAAGCATTATACTTTTGATGTAGCTCTGGATGATATTTCTACAATATTTTGGATAAAATATGTGGGGACTCAGATGAAGACTACAGATTTGAAAGTCTAGCTTTTGTAGTATACAACAGACACTCTCAAAAAGTTCATATTAACTAATATAGCCATGTATCTGAATTTGAAAGATGGTTGCTTATATTTGTAAGTTGTTCTATGACATTAAAAATGAATTCTTCTCCTTCCTTAAGAGCTAACAGTAATGATTGAATATTGCTTTATTGAAAAAGAAAAACTTTTGGATCATTTTCCCCAAGAGAGAACCATTCTGGAAATGACATTGTATGTGACAGAGTAGCACATGGAACAGATTCAGATTAGTTATACATATTGTCAACCAACCATTAAGTGGCAAATCAGTAACACCTAACAGAACTAGAAAACACTCCTTCTTCTTATTAAACACCTTCCACATTTAATTTAAAATTGTCATTATACTCAGAGCCCTGTAAAGCAGAAGCTGGGCTCAAACACAGAGACTTGACCTTGTTTACATTAAGCCATGTCTTGTTAGCATAAATTTAAATTGTTAAATATCAGGTATGACAGAGCAACAGTTTCTATTTAATGATAACCTGCCAGAGGTGAACCAGGTGGTTGTTGCATCAGACCAACAGCTTATCCTTCTGGGATGATTTCCCTCCTGTTCTCAAGCTGGCCGACTATCAGTGGACAAGAAGGGAGCCGACTGTGAGCCTTATAAAGGGTTGATCTAATTGAACCAGGGCACACAGACCTTCAACTAGGCAGAGGGATTGGGGCTTTGCCTCAATGTGCTGAATTTAGAGATGGCAGCTTGAGAACTGATGAAGACCCAATGAAAGCTGTCTGAGACTACAGTTGCAAGGAAAGTGTAGACTTCTATCAATAAAGGGACTTTGTTAGCCAGGAGTTTCCTAGACCAATGAAATCTTAGGTCTAGTCACCTTCTCCTACATAGGAACATTAGCATTTTTTGTAGGGCACTCTGGAAACTAATTTTTTAAAAAATTCAAGAACCATAGGAAGAAATAAAATTCTAATGGGGGTGTTTTGTAGAACTGTAACTGATTTTAGTGTGAGCTGTTTGTTTTGGGGTTTCATTTATTTTCTTGTCTTGTGTGAGGAATCTACCTAGTACCCTTCAAATCACTCTTGAGAGGAATCTGTTTACCTACATTTTAAGGCATAGCATGGTGAATGACACCTTCAACATCTTTGCCCACATTCTAATTTGTTTCTATAACTAGGAAGATTGAGAGAGCTCAGAATAATTACTGCTTGCAGACTCTTGGAAGGTTAGTGGCAGAGGTATTTTGGGGAAGGTGTCCTTTCTTGGAGTTCCTCAAATTATACCATATGGTAATTAAAACACAAATCATACAAATATGGTAATTAAGACACAAATAAAGCCAGAAAAAGTTACTGATGATTTGGGATAATAGGAAGAGTTTGAGGTGCTAGCATGAAGAAGATGATACTAGGAATAGTAGGAGAAAGGGAGTAGAAGAGGTGCCAGGTATAGAAAGTATCAATAGATTTTGCAGCCCCATTTGTAGAAACTAGGTATCACAGTGGATAAAATGCTGGATCTAGAGTCAGAAAGATCTGCTTCAGACATTTACTAGGTATATGACCTAGGACAAGTCATTTAACCTCTATTTTCCTCAGTTTCATCTGTAAAATGGGGATAGCTATAGCACTTACTGTGAGGATAAACTAAGATATTATTTGCACAGTGCTTCGCAAATCTTAAAACTAGATGAATGCCAGTGATTATTATTGTTATTTGAAAATGAAAGCTGTTTATCTCCCATCATTGAATGTTCAGGTCAGTCTCACAGCACCAGCCTGGACTATCATTTCTTCTTTCTCCTAAATTGGCTGTTTAGCATCATGTAGTAGTATTCTATATCTAAGGACTCTCTGTGCTTAAAATAACCCAAGGGTCAGGATAACTCATGTAATATTCATATAACTAGCTACCGGAGAGAGAAAAAAAGTAAGTGAGGGACACAATAAATATTGAACAAGAAGCAGTACTCCTAGTAAAGAAAGATTTTGATTTTTAAAAGATATAAGTTCTAAAGTGATGGCTTTTAATTATAAAACTATTTTTGTTTAGTCATTTTCAGTTATTTTCTCTGTGACCCCTTTTTGATATTTTCTTGGCAAAGATACTGGAGTGGCTTGCCATTTCCTTCTCCAGTTCATTTTATAGATGAGGAAACTGAGGCTAACAGGGTTAAGTGACCTGCCCAAGGCCACACAACTGGTAAGTGAAGACACAATTGAATTCAGGAGGATGAGTCTTCCTGACTCCAGGGCCTGCACTCTATCTATTGCACCACCTGGATACCCCAAATTATAGTCACACTTAAGTAGAAAATTTTTGCAAAACTTGGGGGGGAATATTCCCACTTAAAAATCTGTTTAATCACCTCTTTTCTGGTGACTGGTTTTAACCTTCACTGCTTCATTCTATTTTGGGAGGCAATATTTCTCATCATTTTCCCTCATTCTCCTCCATGAGATTTTACAAATAAGTTTAAAGCAGCTTAGTGCTGGTATTCCACATCATTCTACTCAGCAAGTAAGTAAGGCATGACTAATGCCCTTGGATCTTCACATTATGGCAATTGGCTTATATAAGTTAAACTTCTGTGTGAAAATCATTGTATGGCTCAGAATCATGGAACCCTCCAATCTCCAAAGAATTAAAAAAATGAGTCCCACTCAGAGAGCAGTGAGGAGGCCCTAGGGTTGGTATAACAAGTTGTAACATTTACCAAATAGAAGACTATGAAGAGGAATCAGAGTAAAATACTTCATTAAGGAGATTTATAAATACGAGCTGTTTACATAGTGAGAGTGAGGGATAACTGGCACCCAAGCTTCTATGCTCCACTGGTTGTCCAAAGAATTAGCAGAAAGCCCTGGGACAATTGGATGGACCCTGAATGTTTAATTTATTGGAAGATATGCACAAGAGTCTATAGGCCAGGTAGTAATCTATATAATTACATGGGAATGTTCACAAAATATGATATCATAGATTCATTTCAATATTTGAATTTTTCATAAAAACAGAAATTGTGAAATTATTCTATTAGTAATTGTAATTTCTATTTGAATAGCACCTTACAATTGACAAAGTATCTTCTTTACAACAGCCTTGTCTAGTCAACATAAACTAGTCAAATATCATTATTTCTATTTCACAACTGAGGAAAAAGGTTTCAAAGAGTTGAGAGACTTTTGTGAGTAATTAAGGGAAGACTAGTTAATCATATTAAGCAGCTATATTGTGCCAGACATTGTGTTAAATGCTGGGAATACAAACAGAAGGACAACCCTAACAGAGATTGCAATCTAAGAGAGGAAGGTAATACACAAAAGGAAGCTGAAAAAATGGGTGAGGTACGTGACATGGGGCCTGGTGGAAACATCTGAGAAATCCCAAACTAGAGCAGCCAGGCAGGAAATGAGACTAATGGAACCATAGTCTTAGGATTCTGCCCCTAGTATCCTTTCTATTAAAAATACACTGCCTTTTCTTTACCCATAGGTAAAGTAGACTGACTCAAGTAGAACCAAGAGGAGTGGAAGGGAAAACACATTAATTAGAAATTACACATTCCATAAGAGAAGTGGCATGAGGGATGTAATTGGAGAAATGTCTGATTAGAGAAGAGGTGATCTGGTCATGGAGCAAGAATGAGGAATAACTGATCAAAAGACTTTATAGGTCATTGGCATCTTGCAATTTTCAGAAGGTCTAGATGAAGGGGTGGGGAACCTCTGGCCTTAATGACACATGGGACCTTCTAAATCCTTAAGTGTGGCCTTTTGATCCAAATTTGGATTCAATCAAATGGCTGCACTTAAGGATTTAGAAGGCCACATGTGGCCTTAGGGCCACAGGTTCTCCACCCCTGGTCTAGAGAAAGATCCCAAGCATTTGTGATAGGCCTTCTATGTTGGATTTATAGAAGAACATGGATGATAATCCTACAAGATGACAGGAGGGGTTATGGTTGGCACCATTTTGGAAGTACTCACATTATAAGAAATCACATGTCCACTGAAGTATCAAAGCAAGAAATTGTATTGCCTGTCATTACAAGTATCCCTTCATAGTGTTAGGATGAGAGTCACGGAGACTTGGCTATAATCTCATCATTCTGTAGTAAAATATGACATTCTGTTCTTTCTAATTAAGAAATGCTAGGTTCCTGTGGTGAAGTTAGCTTGATTTCCTGGTCTGGGGTTTCTTCCAAACCACAGTCAAACAACAATAGTGGCCTCTCAATTTATCTAGTTCAAAAAAGAAAACTTGGAATTCAATCTTTTGTACTTTATATTATCTTATAAATCAGATCACAGCAGGTGCTCCATACAACAGATGGAAGAGTGGGAGCATCCCCTATAGATTTCTCTCATGCTCTCAAAAAATAAATCTGAATAAGCTTTGGAAGCTTTTTTTTTGGACAACATCTAGCACCTCAGTGGTTCTCAAAAGTGTCGTTTATGATTGTTTTTGATTATATTAAAGAAATGGTCACTTAGTTATAATTACACAAACTAATTAAAAACAATGGTGGCTTTCTGAGGCTTCATGATTACAACTCACAAAGATGAGTTGAACAATGTCTTACTAATGCTATTAATTTGAATTATATATATATATATATATATATATATATACACACGTGCATATATATGTACGTATACATATATATGTATACAGATGCATTTATACATTCACATGCATACATGTATGTATATGAAAATGGTGAGTGATTCAGTTCTATGCTCTTCTTAGGAGTACCATTTAAACTGTCTGAACTCTTGCATTTGTTTAAAGATCATTCCATCATACTTTTTGAAAGACTTGTGTTAAGAGAGAAGGTGTTCACAGATAAAGTCCTTTTCATTTTGGTTCTTTTTGTTATGTTTTGTGTTTTTTGTATGCACCCCTTTCTGACTCTCTTGAAAAAAAGCATTTGTCATACTTGTGTAGAACCTCTGAGTAGTCTATAAGTTTTTGGCTTTCTGCTTCTTAAGCCTGGGTCATATTTTCAACATGGTTTTTTTTAATTAAAAAATTGATTTTTTGGAGGGCAGAGCCAAGATGGCAGAGTAGAAACAGCTCATCCAAGCCACTCTGCCCCCAGATTCCCCCCAAACTATGTAAAAGGGGACTCTCAACAACTTCTGGAGCCCCAGCACCCACAGAACGATACAGAGAAGCTAACCTCCCACTGAGGACAGCCCAGCCGCCCTGCAGGAAGGACCAGCACAGCAATCTGGGAGCCAGCAGCACGCAGAGCATGGGGAGCCGAGCCAAGCCGAGCTCAGGTCTGTGTGAGCCGAGGTTTTAGCCCCAGGGCAGCAGGGCCAGCAGCCGGCTGGAGGAACCCCAGAACACCAGGAGCTGTGGCGACTCCAGAATTATCAACATAGACATGCCTAGGACAAAGTAAGAGGTTAGTGTCCTATGGACTTTGAGACCTGTATTTGGGGAATGCGTCAGCTCCCTCCCCTGGGGGCTAGAAGCCGCTGAGGAGACACGCCATTTTGTAGTTTTCAGAGGCATTTCCGGCTCCCAGCCTACAAATCGTGGGGAGATCCAGCGATCAGTCTTGGGGGGTAATCGCTCTTGCTTTAACCTCCCTGGATCTGGATTGTGATCTAGGGTGGAAGTTGTGGGTGAGTTTACAGCTTGCCAGAAACAGAAGTTGCCCCCCACAAGTTCGGGACAAAAATCCCTCTATCTGGCCTTAAAGCCATAGTGTGGCAACAAGCCCAAAAGTCAAGCAATTAAGTGGCAACATGCCAAGGCAAAGGAAACAGAAAAATGCAACCCTAGACTCCTATTTTGGGGGCATAGAGCTGGAAAAGGACTGTGAGGTCAGAAGTCCTGCTCCAAAAGCCCCAGGGGAAAACATGAGCGGGTTGCAGGCCATAGAGGACCTTAAGAAGGACTTGAAAAATCAAATAAGAGAAGTGGAGGAAAAATTAGAAAGAGAAATGAGAAGGATGCAGGAAAAGTATGAAATGAGGGTCAACAGCCTGACTGAGGAAAACAACACCTTAAAAAATAGACTAGCTCAAATGGCAAAGGAGGCCCAAAAGGGCAATGAGGAGAAGAATGCCTTAAAAAGTCGAATTTGCCAGATGGAAAAAGAATCTCAAAAGTTCGCTGAGGAGATTCATTCCTTCAGAGTTAGACTGGAGCAAATGGAAGCTAATGACTTTATGAGAAATCAAGATGCTGTTAAGCAGATCCAAACAAACGAAAGATTAGAAGGCAATGTGAAATATCTCATGGGAAAAACCACTGACCTGGAGAATAAATCCAGGAGAGACAATTTAAAAATTATTGGACTACCTGAAAGCCATGATCAAGGAAAGAACCTAGAAATCACCCTTCAAGAAATTCTCAAGGAAAACTGCCCTGATGTTTTAGATCCAGAGGGCAAAATAGAGGTTGAAAGAATCCACCAATCACCTCCTGAAAAAGATCCCAAAAAGAAAACTCCCAGGAATATTATAGCCAGGTTCCAGAATCCCCAGATCAAGGAGAAAATACTACAAGCAGCCAGGAAGAAACAATTTCCATATTGTGGAAACACAATCAGAATAGCCCAGGACCTGGCAGCTTCTACACTGAGGGATAGAAGGGCATGGAATATGATATTCCAGAGGGCAAAAGAGCTGGGAATGAACCCAAGGGTCACCTACCCAGCAAAACTGAGTATTTTGTTTCAGGGGAAAATATGGTCATTCAGTGGAATAGAGGACTTTCAAGCATTCTTGAGGAAAAAACCAGAATTGAATAGAAAATTTGACATCCAGACACAAGAAGGAAGAGATGCCTGAGAAGGTAATCAGGGAAAAGAAATCACTATGAACTTATCAAAGTTGAACTATTTACATTCCTATATGGAAAAGCGATAACTGTGACTGATGATATCTTTCTCACTATGAAAATAATGGAAGAAGGGTTTGTGGTCATATGAATAAATATGTGAATGTGTGTGTATATGGTTACAGTTATATATGGATAGAGGGCATAGGTCGAATTTGTTGGGAAGGGAGAATACTCAAGGGATGATATGAGGTGAGAGAGGAAAGTGGCAAGAGGAGATAGGGAGAGACAGGGTAGGGTAAACTATCGCAAGTAGAAGAAGCAAGGGGAAGTGGTTGCAACAGAGGGGGAGAATAGGAAGGCTAAAAAGGCAAAACCACATTCACATTGAATTTGGTTCAGGGAGAGAATGACATACATACTAAATGGGATATCTCAACCTGCAGCAGAATAGGGGGAAGGGGGATGAGAGGAGGGATGATGTATGGGAGGGCATCCTTGGGGGGAGGGGAGGTTGGAAGTACCCACTATAGAAGAGGGACAGTATCATGTATGGAATGGACCAGGTGGGGGGTGGGATGAATGGGAGGCAATTATAAGCAGCCTTGTACAATATATCTACTATGATAATGTTTTGCATAGCCAGACATGTACAACATGTACTGAATTACTTATCTCCCAAGAGGGAATGGGTGACAAGGGAGGAAGGAAATGGATCTGAAATTCAAGGTCTTAACATTAAATGTTTCAAATATATATATATACTAATATTAATACTCTTTTGCTTGTAATAGGGAGATAAGATGTGCAGGCACTGGGACACAAAGATTCACCTTCCTCTAATGGAAAAGTCGATGGGGGTATGGGAGAAGGTATGGGAGAGAGCAGATTGGAGGAAGCGATATCTTGTGGGATTCCTATTCTGGGAGGTTGGGTAGGGGAATAATGGGGGGAAAATGATTGAAACTCAAAATCTGGTGGAAATGAATGATGTAAAACAGAAGTTAATAAAGCATTTGTTTAAAAAAATATAGTTGCAAAATATTTAACAAAACTAATAAAATACAATGTAAACTAAAATAAAATAAATAAAAACAATAAAAAATTGATTTTCAGTTCATGGAACAAAACAAGCATTTCTATAATAGAGTATAATAAAAAGATTATTATACATGAAGCTGCAAATCTACTAAGTACAATGTTGTTCCCTACAAATATACAATGAAAATTATCACATAAATTTCTTTTTTTCCCCTTTTTTCTTCCCTTCCCCCACTTCACCCTAGAGATGACTCCCATTAGACACAAATAGGCATATATGCTTATGTATGTATGTGTGTATACACATATATATGCATATATAATATGTAAAGTTATTCTATACATACTTTCATTTAGTAGTTCTTTCTCTGGATGCAGATAGCATCTTTTTTTTAAACAAATGCTTTATTAACTTCGGGTTTACATCATTCATTTCCGCCACATTTTGAGTTACAATCATTTTCCCCCCGTTTTTCCCCTACCCAACCTCCCAGAATATCAGTCACACAAGATATCACTTCCTCCAATCTGCTCTCTCCCATACCTTCTCCCATATCCCCTTCGACTTTTCCATTAGAGGAAGGTGAATCTTTGTGTCCCAATGCCTGCACATCTTATCTCCCAATTACATGCAAAATAGTATTAATAATAGTATTTGTATATATTTGAAACATTTAATTTTAAGACCTCGAATTTCAGATCCATTCCTTCCTCCCTTGTCACCCATTCCCTCTGGGAAGATAAGTAATTCAGTATGTGTTGTACATGTATAGCTATGCAAAACATTACCACAGTAGATATATTGTAAAAGGCTGCTTACAATTTCCTCCCACCCATCCCACCCCTGAACTGGTCCATTCCCTACTTTGATCCTGTCCCTCTTCGAAAGTGGATACTTCCAACCTCCCCTCCTCACAGAGTGCCCTCCCCTCCATCATCCTCCCTCTTATCCCCCTTCCCCCTACTCTGCTGCAGGGTGAGATATCCCATTTATGTATGTTGTTCTCTCCCTGAGCCAAATTCAGTGAGAATATGGTTTTGCCTTTTTGCCTTCCTGTTCTTCTGCTCCCCTGTACCCACTGCAGATAGCATCTTTATATGCACTTTATTTTTAATTGGTATATTTATAATAGTAAAAAATGACTTAGTCAAAGTTGTTCTTAAAACAATATTTTTGTTATTGTATACAATGTTCTCTTGGTTCTGTTAATTTTTCTCTTCATTATTTTGTGTAAGCCTTTCCATGCCTTTCTAAGATCATTGAGCTCATCATTTCTTAGAGCACAGTAGTATTCTAGCCAACATGTTGTTTTTTTTCTATTTTTCCTTGCACCTACCTTCACATCATTCATGAAACAGGAAATCATGTATGGACTTGGTTGAGAAGATCTTTCCAAACCTTTCATAGAATCTCTCTTCTTCATCCTTGACAATCAATGTTGATGCCTGGCATTCAGCACTTCAGGGTGGGATCCAAGTATCACAAGAAATGACAATTCTTTTCATCTTTGTGTGAATGATAAAAACCAACTCTTCTAACACCTTTATTTGACTCTCCATTGAAAATATCTGAGCCATCATTTCATAGACACAACTTTCTTATGACTTTTGATTTCATTTATAAGAAAAATACCAACATTGAGATGGTTCACCTCTAACTCATTGGTCACTGGTCAAAGATACTACATTTAGAATATCAACTGTTACATATATGTTTATAGCTGTTCTAAAAGCCTTGCGAGTCTTAAAGTCCTCTGCCCTCATCACAGCCAAATATGGAAGGAGGATTCATTTGACCAAGAACCATTTTTTTTTCTTTGAGTTATAGGTAATCCTGTACAAGTAATTGATTACTCATTGGCCGAGCACTAGATATTATCATCTCCATACTTAGCTGCGTCAGTCTTTGTCAGAAGAGTTAGCCTATTGTTGAGGCCATTCTCACAGCTCTTACAGCCTGGTAGAATGTTACTGAGCTTCCCCTCTATTTGTGTAGAACCCAGTGTCACTTCCACACCAGAATAAGACACTGAGATAGGTCTTTGTGGATGATGATGGTCATCACCACCACAATCATCATCATCATCTTATCTCTTTCTCTCTTTTTCTTTCCTCTGTATGTTTCTGTTACTATCTCCCCTCTATCTCTGTCTCTCCTCTCTCTGTCTCTCTCTCCTAAATACCTTCTGATTCTTCTGAATATGTGTAGGAAAAAAAATAGCTCATGAGTGGTACTTTAAAGTATAGGAATAAGGACTAAAAGTAAGACAACAGTATGGAATACTATAATATAGACATTTTTCCCAGGGAAAAATAGTAAATGTGGCATTTCATTCTTAGCAAAACTTAGGTGCATAGTCACTCCAAATCAGCCCTATAGTCATCCTGCCTCTCTCTTCCCAAACAGAATCAGAGGAGTTTGGGAAAATGTCCATTTAAGACAAATGATAAGAAACCCTCTCAACATTACTCTACATGCTGGAATATCTCCCTGTCTGGTAAATGAGAAAAAGGGGTCAGGAGGGTGTTGAGGAAGGGAGGGGAACAGTAAGACCCCAAAATTCCCCCCTCTCTCCTGCTAGCTCTGCTATTCTCTTTTTTTTAAAGCCTGACTCACACCTATGGAATCATTTCTCACTCATGGTCTCTTATACACTCCAATTCTTAAATTTTAATCTACCACAATGCTAGGGCTCCATTCACTGTCCCTTAATTCACCATGACTCAGGCCAATTTTTAATGACCAATAGGTGTCCTGAGGTTTTTTCCTAATTTCATGAATAAATTCTGGAAAGTGAAGCAGTTTCATGTCTCTCTGGCCTCTGATACATAACTTTTTCTCTTTTGCTGGTGTCTTCAGGACCTAAAATTTATGAGGAACAGGTTAGAGGCAGGGAAGAGAAGAATCAAATGCAAAAAGAGAAGATGGTACTTGTGAAAGATAGCCTATTTGATATCTAAGGGTTTTTATTACGTTCCTTGGAGGAAGGGATTCAGTTCTTTTTTAAGGTCTCCTGTAAACATCAAGGTGCATTCTAGCAAGGACATGAAGAAGCCCAAACTTTCTGAAATTTAACTGTATTTTTGTTCATTCCATAGACTATCTCTACCTCCATTACCAAACTCTAATTCTCTGTTCTCCTGCAATAAATCAGGTGTTTCCTGACAGCAAATAAATTAATGTTTTAGGTAAGGCTTGAAATGGAAAAGAAAAATAATTTAAATAATTCCTTCTTTCTTTCTTTCCACAACAAATAGCTTAGGGGCCAGGGTCCTCTTTCTACAAAATGGTCCTAAAATGGGACTCAAGCTGACAGAGCTCAGTCCTTGGGGAACCTGACTCCAAAAGAAAGGATATTGTGACTTTATTTCCTCTTTAGGGAAATTCTATGGTTTGTTTTGCTTCTGCCTCAGGATAGAATTCTGGGAAAAGTCTCTTAAACAGAACTTAGATATAGGTTGTGAGTAAGTTTTCTGAAAAATGGATTAGAAAAGTCCCTCCTAAAAAAGTTATTTTCCAACCTTCTTCTTCATAGTCTTGAAAATTGCCTTACCATGACCACACTAACAATGGGGAACCCTACTCCCTTTCTAGTTCTGGAACCACAATCAAATTAATTCTACCATTGTTTCTAGAAAGTCTGTGTCAATCTGCTCCTTTGTGAACACACTCACATCTCTGTAACTTTCAAGACCCAAGTGGGCTATCGCTCACCCTATGTAAATTCCTTATTTGTATCCAGAGCACTTAATCATTTATCTGTTATGCTACAGAGAATATACTAGACCCTGGGTATACAAGTTCAAAGAATTAAATAATCTCTACTACCAATGCTAGGTTGATAGCACTTAATAAATGCTTTCTCATTCATTCATTCATTCATTCATTCATTCATTCATTCATTCATATTCCTAGTAGCATATGTAAAGTATAAGACAACTATTTCTTCCACCATAAAAGAAATGCTTAAAACACAAGAGATGAACATTAACAATCATTCAGTAAATAAGCCTACTATGTGTCAGGCACTATGCTAAGTAAGGAGATACAAAAAGGGGCAAAAGATAGTTTCTGCCCTCAAAGAATCTTGAGGGGTATCTAATGAGGGAGACAACACGAAAACGTGTCTGTGTGTGTGTGTGTGTGTGTGTGTGTGTGTATACAAGGCAAGTTATAAGTAGAATAAATAGGAAATGAAAAACAGAAAGAAGGGGGCAGCTAGGTGGTGCAGTGAGTAGAGTGCTGGCCCTAGAGTCAGAAGGATCTGAGTTCGGATCCGGCCTCAGACACTTAACACACACAAACAAAAACTTAGCCGTGTGACCTTGGGCAAGTTACTTAATCCCAATTGCCCTCCAAAAAGAAAAAAAGAAAAAATAAAAACAGAAAGAAGGCATTGGAATTAAGAGGGTTTGGAGAAGGCTCCTTGTGTAAGGGGAATTTTAGTTGGGACTTAAAGGAAGCATGGAGGTCTGTAGTTGGAGTGAAGGAGGGAGGATATCCCAGACATTGGAGACAGTCACAGTGAAACATGAGCATGAATTTAAATGTAAACTATAAATTACCATCCTCAATATGCCCTCCTAGGAGGCAGAGAAGTCTCTCAGAAAATCTGTGAGACTGCTTAACAGACCCATTTTCCTCCCAGACTGAACTGTCTATTGGGTCTGAAGATTGATTCAAAGTCAATATTTTCTGG
Organism: Gymnobelideus leadbeateri; assembly: GCA_011680675.1. Classification (NCBI taxonomy): domain Eukaryota; kingdom Metazoa; phylum Chordata; class Mammalia; order Diprotodontia; family Petauridae; genus Gymnobelideus; species Gymnobelideus leadbeateri. The sequence goes on along the minus strand of WOXC01001935.1, from coordinate 25,719 downwards.
CCAATCAGAGAGTTGTGCAAGAGAGTGGTCATCTTCTCCTCCAATAAAAGTACAGTTCCAGGAAGTTCTTCTTATTGGGCAAACAATATCCAATTCAAGGTCTCTGTACTTCTCAAGCTCATAAAATAGCTGCTGAGACTAGAAACATCCTTTCCAGCATCATTATTCAATCACTTACTCTTAGGGAATGAAACAAAAAGTTGCTTAACAAGGGACTTGAGATGCAGTCTCAGGTTTACCCAGGTAAACACATGTGCTATTGTGGCTGCTGTTGGGAAGTGGAAGGACAGAAATCCCCCCCTTCTTTCCTTAAGTCCAAGGTAGAGCTAAGTTCACTGTGTCACAAGAAGGTTGCCTCAAAAGAGGGAGCAGCTTTTCTTTCTTTGTTCAGAGGAAAGCTGGTGACTCCATGGTAGAGTGCTGGGGTCAGGAAGACCTGAGTTAATATTTGACTTTCAACACTTACTAGCTATATGATCCTGGGCAAGTCATTTAACCTGTTTGCTTCCGTTTCCTCAACTGTAAAATAGGGATAATTATAGCACCTCCTTCACAGAGTTGTTGTGAGGATCCAATGAGATGATTTCATTGGTAAATAAGTAATGTCCTGTCTAGTTTCCTAGTCTGATTCCTGGTCTTTCATACGTAGATATAGACAGAATCTAAAGGGTGTTTTGATCTGCCTTTTACACTGAATAATTATGCTTGTTGTTCCTAGTCTGGAATTGTAAATTACTTGAGGTCAAGAAGTGTTTTGGTTTTGTCTTTTCTCCACTATGCCTAGACCTAATAGGTATAATAGGTTGTTCTAAATCCATTTGCAAAAGACCCTCCTTAATGATGGAGATTGATTGTTCAATGCCTTTAACTGTGTGAGGGGGGAGGCTGTAAGAACTGAAGGGAGAAAAGAGATCCCAGTCCTGCTGAGATGAGCAATGCAAGTATCTGAAGAGAATTTGGAACTTTCTGTCTTTTCTCTTAAACCTGGAAGTGAAAAGAGAAAGATTTCTCTTCCCTCTAGCTTTCACCAACTCCACTCCTCCCCACTTCTCATCCCCCCATGGAGAAGGAGCACTGAGTAATCAGTCTATATCAATAAGGAGAGCCTTATGAAAATGGGCAGTGAGCTACTGTTACATAGGTATTCAATAAAAGCTTATCGAATTGAACTCAAAACAATAAGTATTTAATCAATACTTGTTAATCTGAAAAAGAAAATGAAAAGACAAAAGGAAAAGCAAGGAAAGAGGAACTGGGGAGAAGATAGAGAGATAGAAAACAAGGGTGGGAGAGACTAAAGAGGAAGAGAGGGGAAGGAAGAATGATAAGCACTTCAGAGAAGTTGGCACATGATCAGAAGAGAAGGCTCAGAATCAGAATCGTGAATGTTTAGATTTCCTATGTTCCCACTACCTTAAACTCTGATTTTCTGTCTAATTTGGGATGTCTAGCCATCTGTAGTGAGTATTGGTGCCTTTGGGCATTCTGGAATTCAGGAAAAAAAAAAGCTTAATCTTTAATGATTTTAGGTGGGGAGAGCACTCACTAATAATGTATGGACTGTAATGTGTAACATGATTCCTTTGGGGAAAATGTACATACAGGTTTTCAGCTGAGTGGTCATGGGCAGCAGCTGTATTGACACAATGGACCATAATAGTTCTGATTTATTGTTTTAGTTTCTTTAAACCAAAGATTTACACCAAAGACAAAGTTGTTTTAATGCAGTAGAATAATCCACACACAATAGTACCTAAATAAGTATTTACATTATATGCTGGTAAAAAATAATAGTAAAAACATAAATTTACTCAAGAGATGAAAGTAATGGACCCTCCTGGCTTCCCCTTTGAACTGGGAAATTTTTAAGGAGCAGTAACAACTTTACACACCTTACCCTTAATTGGTATTAAAGTCTGAATTTCTTTGCTGTAGTCTGACCCCAAAACTGATCCCTAAAACTGCCTTGGAGAGAAATTCAGGGTATCACAATGTAAGGCAGGCAGTCTTACCCTGGTCCATGGATAGATTTCAGGGGGGTTGTGAATTTGTATGGAAAAAATATATCTTTATTTTTAATAACCTTGAATTGAAATTTAGCACTTCCTTTAATTATTTGAAAACATTATTCTGAGAAGACACTCAGAGTGTCTGCCAAAGGAATCCACAACACAAAAAAGATTAAGAAGACCTGGTCCAGGTCAACTAAAATAAAAAACCAATTGTAAGACACGTTTCCGTTGCATGACACTCAACTTTTTGAAGCAGCTTCCCTCTTGATCTCCAATGAATCCACAATGAGATCGCTCATTCAGATAACTGATTAGGAAATCAGAGAGAGATACAGGGGCCCAACCAAAGTCAGGAGATGACTGTTTTGTGAATAATACAATCACGGAATTAGAACAGTATTTAGATGTCATCTAGCTATACTGCTACCAGAAGCCCAGATTCCCTCTATGATGTCCCTGGATAAGTCATCTGACTCATTTGAAAATCCCCAGATAGTAAGCCACAGTGCCTGTTCAATGAGCTGTTTGCTTTCTAGGTGTTTATCCCAAAGTGTCCCTAACTTTCCCAGCCAAGATAGAGAAGCTCATTCCACAATGAAGGATCTTACAAACCTGATTGTCACAAAGCATACATTTAAGTCCATACTCTTTAAATGAGGCATTATCCTCAGTAGAGCTAATACAATAAAGACACAGCTCAGAAACTTTTACTACATAATTTAAAAGGACTGTCCAAATCCCTTTGTGGTCCTGGGTTTTCTTTTGGCCAACATTGCTTAACTTAACTACTCATCACTTAAAAAATCATTCTGCTTTTCAAAGAATTTGGTTGCAAGGGTATTTGTAATAATGGGATATTATGTGTGCTGCTTTAGTCAGTCTATCAGTCAATTAGGCAGTTGGTTAAGCACTGAAGGTACAAGATGTTCAGTCATGCCAGTGTTTCACAATTCTGTGGACCATACCATCTATACGGTTTTCTTGACAAAGACACTAGAGTGGTTTGCCATTTCCTTCTCCAGTGGATTAAGGCAAACAGAGATTAAGTGACTTGCCCTAGCTTCTTGAGGATACAAAGAGAGTCAAATAAAAAGTCCCTGTGCTCAAGAGAGTAATTAGGCAACACAGTAGAGAGACTGGTAGGTCTAGAGTCCAGATCTGAGTTCAAATCTGGACTCAGACACATACTAGCTGTGTAACCCTGGGCAAGTCACTTAACCATGTTGGACATGGTTGGACATGACTTAAAACAACTGAACAAATACTCAAGAAGTACACATAATAATCAGGGAGAAAACATATGCAAAACAAGGAATATGGAAATTATATAAGGAGTAGATGAGGTAATCTGATTACCTGATAAAGCACAGACAGTTCTCTGTTTATCTAAGTGGACCATTTCACAGACCTCTATTAAAAAGAAAATTTGCCTATGGAGGAAGGAAGACAGGAAGAAGGCCATGTACTTCTGAAGAGAGGGGGCCAGCACACAGTTCAAGGGCATACATAGTTTATGGGGACCACTGGGGACAGAGAAGTGAGAGCAGGAGAGGGAACACATGGGAGCTGGGGCCAGCCACATAGAGGCCAGAACAAAGAGTAAATGTGGGGGGAGAACATGTAGGGGTGGGAATAAACATGATGCAAAGCTTGAATGAAGACAAACATGGGGTGGCCCCATAGACAGGTGGGTGGGCACAGAGAGGCAAAGGTCTCCTCTTTTGCTGCTAGATATCTCAAGTGAAGCCCCAAATCTGGCAGTGACCTCTCAGCATGTAGGCTCTTCTGCTTTCATTTGAAAGGGTTTTTTTTTTAATTTAATATTTTTGGGGGGTAGGAAGTGGGGAGTGGGAGGCTGTGGAGCACAGAGTTAAGGTGTAGGAGTGAAGAGAGATGGGGAAGCACAGAACTATACAGTAAAGTTAACATCGTTTTTTGTTTTTTTTTTTTTATTTTATTTTTTGGAATGTGGATTTCTTTTAGAATTCTTTACCTAAAGTCAAATTTGTATAACACAAATTGACTCAACATGAAAATTATCTGTAATCTGAAAAGGGGAGGAATGCATATTTGGGGCAGGAGAGATAAGGGGGGGATCCAGGAACAGCTTCCTACAGAAAGTGGGATTTGAGCTGAGCCTTGAAGGAAGCCAGGGCATTCCAGCATTGCAGTCATCCAGTAGAAAGGCATACAAATCTTGGAGGAAGACAGACCCTGGGAGCCTGGACATGCAGTGGACAAGGGTGAGCATAGTGAAACAAGAGTCTCCCTTCTTGGTTCCAGAAATGCCAAGCCCCCAATCTAGCAGTGGCTTTTCCTTGTGTAAGTTCTGCTTTCATCAGAAGGGTTTTTTTCTTGTTGTAGTTGTTTTTTGTTTTGATGGGAGTGGGGGATTGGGGCTGGGGGGGGGGAGTGGAAGGCTGTGGAGCACAGAGTTGAGGGGTAGGAGAGAAAAGTACAGTACTGTACAGTAAAGTTAACATAACTTAGAGAGGTGGAGTGGTATGTCAGAGGAACAGAAAGGAGGCCAGTGGGGCCAGATCATTGAACACATGGAAGGGTGTAACATACAAGAAGACTGGAAAGGTGGCAAGGGGTCAGACTGTGAAGCTATAAATACCAGGGAATGGTTTTAAATTTGATCTTGAAGACAACAGCTCATTGTGGGGAGGGCATAGTTTTCCTATACCTGAATTTGCTTCTAGTGTTTCCATTTGGAGTGGTACTGACCCTGATTTCTCAAAGGCTTTGCCAGTGGAGGAAAGAAGAATTAGGGTTAGTAAGGGCTGGGGACCTCCTGCATTTCACTTGATATTGTACCAGTCATTTATGTAAGGCCAGGCCTTTCATATGTCCTCATGTGCCCCTCACCACCTCATTGAAGGTCACTTCATTGACCAATCTGTGACATCCATCAGTAGAAAGAACAAAGGGAATTAGGACACGTGGGTTCCTGTCCTGGTATCACTTCCTGTCTTCACATTTTGGATTCCTCCTGTGAAGTGAAAGGATATTCAGGAGTTAGAGATGGAAAGAGTCTTTGAGCTCATCTACTCCAAACCCATCACTTTACAGATAAGAGAATTGAGAAGGCTAGTGACTTTCCCCCAAAGTCACTTGCAAATGACTTTCACCCAAAATAGCAGAGCTGAGGTTCAAACCCAGGATTTCTGAGGCCAGACTAGCTACTGTTCTTTTGACTAAATCACACTGAGATGATCTCTAAGGTTTTTTCCAGCCCCAGCATTCAATGACCCAATGCTCTAACACTCTAAGACTACCAAACCCTTGATGAGGCAAAAGCTACAGATGATTAGGGTGAGGTCATATATTTTCTCTATTGCCCACTCTCCCCAGGTAACCAGGCTCTGGAGCTAGGAGCTCCCTGGAGGAGGAGGCTGAGGCTACAAAGGCCAGATTGTTAGTCTTGTGGCATTTTACCTACCATACCTTGCTCTTCTGTTTGATTTTGAATCAATAAATTCATTTCTACCCATACTAAAAAAAATCAATTAGCTGAATCTGGGGAAGGTATTGAGGGGAAAAAAAACTACTCCCATTTGCTTCTGCATTCTTTGTTGTGGATTAGAACAGGCTGTTTTTGTTAAGAAACTTCCATGCTTAAATTAGATCTTTTATTTTGCTGCTACAGTACAGAAGGGCTTCCCAAACCTGAAACTGTTCTGATTCATGATGAAGTCAAGATGCCTTCAGCACCAATTAAAATATATTTTAAGTCTCTTCGTATAATAATGGCTGCAGCATAGAAAACAAGCTAAATTTTTCTTGATTTTGATTACAGGGCTCAGTCCTGGAATTGTTCCTTTCCCTAACAAATGCTGGCAGTTCTTTCTGGGCTTCCTATGGGCTCAGTGTTCACAGTCTACCCAATTAACACCCTGTTAAGCTACACACCTGCAGGGAAATTACCCTCGGATCACTGTATTGTAGCTTTTAACCCCCTGACACCTACATTATTGTTCCTTAATATTAGGCTTAAAATGATTTAAAGTGTTCCCTGGTGTCTTTGCGATCCCCAGGTTATTTCTTTGGTATTTGGAAGCATGAGGGTTGGGAGGGGGGAAGGGACGCTACATCCCTAAGGAATTCAGTTCTAACAAAGGTAGATCAAGAAACAGCAGAGACCTTCTTTTCCAGCCTCAGAAAACAGTTATTAGCAGAGTTTTGAAAAATTATACCATTTACAGAGTAAACATTGGCAATGCAAAACTGCTGAAAATAAGAATTTTAGTTAATGCAAAATTTCATATTAATTCTCAGGGTTTTCATGAAAATTTGAGTTTTTATGAGTTTTTTTTCAGGTTATGCTTTTCCCCCCATTTATACTGGCAACAGACACAGCTTTTCCCAATGGCGCTAAAGAATGTTAAGGATTATACATGGCCCAGTGATTGTTACAACAGTCTGGGAATCTTGGAGGTACATGGTTTTGTCTGCCTCCTCTACAGCTCTATTCTGCCACCCTGGGAAAGCCATGAAATCTGTATGCCTCCATTTCCTTGTATATAAAATGGGGGTAACAATCCTCATCCAATTCCCAGAGAAGTTACGAGGTTTAACATTTTCAAGCATCTTAAGTGCCTCAGATGAAAGGTGATATGCTACGTAAGTATAAAGAATGCTTGTTGGCTAAACCCAGAAAGGCAGCTTTAATCTGTCTTCTTTGTAGAAAATGGGGGGGAACTAGGTAAAACTACAGCTGGCAAGAATGCTTTTTTTCCCACTAGGGGGAAATTTTTCATAGTTCTAACCAAAGTTGCTTTAAACACCTTATTGAAAAAATGCACTTTCCCTCCTTTCTCACCCCTTAACCCCATATCATCATACTACATATTTATGTAGTAACTTCCAGACCGGGACATTGTAAACTTTTGTATCAAAATAACAGAAATGAGGACCAGAAAGGCATAGGATACAAAGAATTCCATCCTCTAGTCAAACTTCTTCTCATTTGCAAAAGAGGAAAATGAGGTTCATCAAAGTATGTTCAAGGTCATAAAATTTTTAAGTAGCTAAACTCCTGTTTAGTTGGAAAAACAGAAATAAGGAAAGAAAAGAAGGTCATTGAGCATTTAAAAGACACACAGATTAAAAACAGAATGAAGATCAGAAGGAAATAGACAAGCAACAAAGCATTGGAAGTTACATATCGGAAGTATTATAAGTGTAACCTGGGGCTTAAGCCTAGGTCTTTGCAAGAGACTGTCCTCATTGGTGCAGAGAATTATTACTTGAGGGATGGGATTGGTGAAAGCTCAGGAGGAGAGAGTTCTTTCTTCTGGGTTCTAGCTTTGAGAGAGGATCCATGAGGTTCCAGGCTCTGCTGAAGGGGAAGCCCCTAGAAAGAGAAAAAAAAATCCATGAAAAGAACCTAAAATGTAGAGGAACCAGCACCTCAAGCATGCCCCAGTTTTCAAAACTTACCCACTAGAGACTTTGGGGAATTTTCCCTTCAATGAAATTGGGAATTCTTAATTCAGCTAAGGAGTTTCACTCCCACAGGGAAATCTCATTCACTCATATATTCTCTGGTATATTCTAATCTGTATAGCTTCTCTGATTTTTATTTCCTCTTGGCTTGGATAAATGGGTTTATTCTCTATTCATTATGGTGATTGTTTTTGTAAAACTAGGTTTGAGTGGAAAGGGAGTCAAGTCTTTGGGTATGGCTTGGGGCATACCTGCCACATCAATGGATAGCATCCAGGAAAAGTGGATTAACCTAAAATTATGTCCTCTGGACTAACAATATTTAAAGAAGATGAATCTAATCTTAGTTTGGCATGCCCTTTTCTGAGGAGAGCATAGTGGACCAACAAGCTTCCACTTCACTCCTTGCAGGAATCAAAGTCTCCCTTGGAGAAGGAAAGAAGAGACTAGAGATAGCTATTGCCTCCTCCCCTTAAGCCATGTTTAGACAAACCCATGTGGACATACAAATCCTAAACTGGCGGCAAATATGACACACACACACACACATACACACACACACGTACACATTTAAAAGGGAAAGCAAGCTGTACATAAAAGAAATTCTCAGTTTCATGTATAATCCTCTTTCTCTGCTGTGCTTAGTATGTAGACATGTTCATTTTATAAAGTTTTAAAGTTCAAAATAGAAAATAAAAGATGAAGAATAATGTTGGCATTGATTTTCCCCTTTTAAGCAAATCAACTTGTATTCATAACCATTGGAGGCAACTTGGTACAGTAAAAAGAGTGTTAATCGCAGTCATAATTTAATTGGATAAACATTTAGCACCTACTGTGTGCCAGGTACTGATCCAATCAAATATATGACTTTGGACAAGTAACTTAACCTCCCTGGACCTCAGTTTCCTCAACTGTAAAATGAGTCATCTTCAAGCCTTCTTTCAGCTATAGATCAATAATAGAACCCTTTAATTTTATGTGCTTCTTACTAGAGCCCTCTTTCCAATCAGTCAAGGTTACTTTTAATTTTACTCCTATTTTTAGGTATATAAACAATTTTATCATTTAATCTCTAATGTTGAGAAGTGTATTCCTGACTCTTTTAACCAGGTAATCAACAAAGATTTTATTTTTGCTGTTTTGAGATATCAGACAAATCCTAAGAAATCCACAATGAAGTCACAAATAAAGTACATTCTCTGAAAAGTGAATATGGAAATAAAATTGAGGGATAGCAACTAATAAAACATGTAAGTGTAAGGAAGATGGTTCCCTGGCAAATTTTTAGCATTTGTTTAAATAAAGGAAGGGTATATGGGCTTAAGCTTATTGAGATATATCAACATCATCCACTAGAATTGTCCTAGATTTTGGAGTTGTTTAATGTTGCCTGGATTAATAGATGTAATTATTATGAATATTGTATCTTTGGCTCTTCTTTTTTTTACTCTTCATATTCATTGTTATTTGTTGTAACCAATACAAATACTGAAGAGAATAGAATCAAGGATCAGGCCCAGTGGAATATTACATGCCCCTAAGATATTAACATCTGAGTCAGGAAACCTGGGTTCAAGTCCTTAGGAAAGTCATTTAACTTCTCTGTATCTCATTTTTCTCTTAAATAAAATATGGAGGTTCCATTAGATGAGGGGTTCTCAACCTGGATCCATGAACTCTTTTTAAAAAAATACCATGATACCTATGCAGCATATATATATATATATATATATATATATATATATATATATATATATATATATATATATTTGCTTCTGGGAGGGCAATTGGAGTTAAGTAACTTGCCGAAGGTCACACAGCTAGGTTTTTGTTTGTGTGTGCGTTAAGTGTCTGAGGCCAGATCTGAACTCACATCCTCCTGACTCCAGGGCTGATGTTCTACTCACTGCACCACCTCGCCACCCCAATGATACCTATATTTTGATATAATGTGTTTCTTTTGCATTACTATGTATCTTATTTTATAATTTACATTTAAGCATTATTCTGAGAAGAGAATCAAAGGTTTCACCAGATTGCAAAAGGGAACCTTGACACTAAAAAAATTAATACTTATTCTAAATGATCACTAAGGTCCCTTCCTGATCTAATATTCTACAAATATAACTGGGAGAAAGGGAGCCATCTCCTATTTGCATATTTGGAGTTTTGTCCCTTGTAAAAGGACATTGGCAATAGTGATTTCCATCCACACTATTGCAAGTTACCTTTTTCACCTTCCCCAGTTATCATGTGTATCATACAGATTATTGGGAAAGAGTGATCCGACCTCCACGGTCAGCGGCGGCCTGCTTCCGGCCTTCAGTGTACACCTGGTTGTAGTCCAGCTACATTCCCCAAGAATGGAGTTCCAAGCCAAGAGAGTCAAAGAGTAACAAGACTTTATTCAGAAGTTTCTTATGCAATTGCCTCCTAACTTCTACATGATCAGCTAAGAGTTCAGTTTATATAGTGTATAACTGTATAGCCATCATAAACCACTATCTTTGGGAGGACACCATTGTCCTCATTCCCATGTGCCTCTTACGTCACAGCCATGTACTTTGTATCAGGCTCCAAGTACTGGGTGGGCAGGATGTTCCAAACCTCCCTAAACCTCCTTGGAATCCCAAGGCTTCTCTTCCCTTGAAAACACTATCCGTTGGCAATAAGTCAGAAGGTCACAGAGCTCCCATCCTGGAACAGAGCTATCTCATGGAATGTCTGATTCACCTTCACAGTGTTACTACAGAGTCAGCATGCTCCGGGTCTCATGCCTCCAGGGGAACTGCACGTATACCCCCAATCAAAAAGAAAGAATCATGTGAGGCTACTGTGGGAAAAAAGCTAGTATGATTTTTAAGTTGTCCTCATCTGAGAAAGGAAATTTCTGGGAAGTCATCTTTGCTCTTTATCCTGCTTAAAATCTTTATTAGATTAGATTGCTTCTTCTATCCAGCTCTAATACACACTCTATGCTCTCAGAAATCAAGGCACACCCTAGGGGCAAATCCAGCCCTCCAAGATCCACACCTAGAGTTACCTACAAAGTGTTGGGGAGCCAGGCCTGGACATGCACATAAGCCACTCGCACTCCCCCATAATAACCATTCTTCATCCCCTCGTGCTCTTCCTCACTGCTATAATGCTGTTTCTCCCACATCAGCACTCTCTGATGACACTCTACTTCAATATCCAACTTTCTATCACAAATACCCAGAAATTGACTTTGAAATTATCAAACTAAACAGCAATCACCACCTCCAAGAGAACATATTCCTTCCCTTTTACAGTTCACAAAGTAATTATCCACATGGGCTCCCATGAATCTTGCTATCTCTGCATAGCTATATGTCATATCTGTCTTTCTAGTTGGACATTCCCAAAGTGTGACACCACAAGGGATGGGAGTGGTGGTGGGCAGGGGAGTGGGGGGTGGGTGGGAGAGAGAGAGAAAGAATTGAGAAACTCTGTCTTCTACAATCTTTTTGCATAGGCTAGAGAGCTACCTTCCTTAACTGGGTTAGAAATTCAAGTAGGTTGGGGAAAACTTTTTGATTTCAGAACTCTGATTGTTCAGTTGAACTCATGGTAAGCTCTTATACTATCTCAGTCTATATTTTCTGAAAGGATTGTTGTTCAGTCATTTCAGCTGTGTCCAACTCTTTGTGACCACATTTGGGTTTTTTTTGGCAAAGATACTGAAGTGATTTGCCATTCCCTTTTCCAGCTCATTTTACAGATGAAGTAACTGAGGTAAACAGGATTAAGTGATTTGTCCGGGGTCACAAAGCTACTAAGTGTTAGGGTCAGATTTCAATTCAGGTTTTCCTCATTCCAGGCTTAGCACTCTATCCACTGGACCACCCAGATGCCCCTCTGAAAGGATTAGGAAAGGGGTAAGCCCAAGAAGCTTGCATATATATCCTTCACTCTCAACCTGACCCACCACAAATTTAAGTTATCTTACTGCAACTGAGGTCTCACCTTGCAAGACAATACTTTCACTTCTCAGCTACCCCATTCCTCATAGAAGCTATTCCAAACCTCCTTTTCTCTCTTTAAGCCTCCCACATCTTCCTCTCTCCCTTCCCTCTCATCTAAGGATCTTCTCTCATACTTGACTAGAAATAAAGACTGTTTGCTGTAAACTCCCTCATTTCTCCTTGATAATTATCATCCATCTTCTCTTTTTTTTCAGTCTCCGATGAAGTGGTAGCTCTTTCCTAGAGTCCAGCCATTCTACATGTTCTTTCTTCATGATCCCATCCCTCCTGTCTTTTCCAGCAGATTTGCCTGTTAACATTCTGCCTGTCTTCTAATTCCTTCCCTGATTCCTACAAATATGCCTATCTCTTTCATCCCAAAACTCTAATTAGAGCATTTGATCTCCAGTCATCCTCTATCTCTCCATTCTTTCACAGTCAAATTCTTAGAAAAAAGCCCTCTATGCTTGTTGATTCTACTTCCTCTTTTTTTATCCACTTAAAACACTTTGAAATTGACGAAACAGGAAAATGACAAATGCTGGAGAGGATATGGGCAAATTGGAACACTAATGCATTACTGGTGGAGTTGTGAATTTATCCAACAATTCTGGAGAGCAATCTGGAATTATGCCCAAAGGGCTATAAATAATTTCACACCCTTTGACCCAGCAATACCACTTCTAGGGTTATATCCCAAAGAGATCATAGAAGTGGGAGGAAGACCCATGTGTACAAAAATATTTATAGTAGCTCTTTTTGTGGTTGCAAAGAATTGGAAATTAAAGGGGTGCCCATCAATTGGGGAATGGCTAAATAAGTTGTGGTATATGCATGTAATGGACTACTATTGTGCTATAAGAAATGAGGAGGAGACAGATTTCATATTTACTTGGAGAGGCTTATACAAACTGATGCTGAGTGAGAAGAGTAGAACCAGGAGAAATTTGTATACAATCACAGACACAACATATGTGTGATGACCAACTATGACAGACTGGACCCTTCTCAGCAATGCAGTGATATAAGTCAATCCCAAAAGACTCATGAAGGAGAGAAATGCCTACATTCAGAAAAATAACTAAGAAAGAACTGAGCTTAAATCCTGATGGAAGCAAACTAATTGATTTTTTAATTTTCATTGCTTGGTTTTATTTCTTCTTTACCATTTTTTCATCCCATCTAGTACAATTTGCCTTTGTAACTTGACTAATGTCTAATGTGAAAATATTTGCAGATCCTATACTGGACTATATGGGGGGGGGGGTGGGCAGGGAAATTTGAAACTCAAGGAACTATGGAACTGAATTTTGTAAACTAAAAATAAACAAAGAAAAAAAGAAAAAAAACACTTTGAAATCTAGCTTCTGAATTCACCCCTTAAATAAAATTGCTGTCTCCAAAATGATCAGTTTCTTGAATTCCAGATCTGGGAAATGTTTTCTCAACTTTCATCTCTCTTGACTTTTCTGCAGCATTTTACATTGTTGACCATCCTCTTGTCTTAGATGCTCTCTCCTTTGGCTTTTTGTGACTCCCCTCTTTCTTGGTTCTCCTCCTACCTGTCTGACCTTTCCTTCACAGTCTTTTCAGGTTCACCTGCTTTATCATGTCCTCTAACACTATGTACACACATAGTATTTGTCTTTGTTGATCTACTCTTCTTTTTCTACACTCTTGATGACTTTATCCCATGAGTTAATCCCTGCCTATTTGAACACCCCACAGTCTCCTCCATTGACTTTTCATCTATGTCATGTTTGTTTACCATGGATGACCCTAAAGGTTCTTCCCTGGGTCCTCTTCTCTTCTTACTTTATGTTATTCTTTTTTAACGCAATTAACTCAAGCTCCCATGAGTTAATCAGTTAAGTAATATCACCCCAATGGAGATGATTTCCATATCTATGTATCATCCCAAGCCACTCGCTTCCTCTTCAATTATGCATATTCAATTGTTTATTGGATATGCTCCATAGTCCTCTCAAATTCAACCTGTTCAAAACTGAATTCTTTATCTTTCCTCCTGAAACTCATCTGCTTTCCAAAATTCTATATTTCTGTCAAAGGTATGACCATCCTTCCAGTTCCCCAACTTTCCCATGTTGGCAATTATCCCTAACTTTTCATTTTCTCTTATTTTATGCATATACATGATATTTATATATTATATGATTATATGTATAATCAGTAGTTAAATCTTATTATTTATTTCTCCCAAAATATCAATTCACCCTATATCCTCCAGCAGAATGCTTCCTCTATTATCTTCACTTTATCACTTGTCTCTATTCTCTCCCTATTTACAGGCTCATTCTCTACTGTCAACAAACATGCCCATGTTTCCACCCACCCTCAAAAAGCCTTCACTTAATCTATCTCTACTACCTATTGTCCTATATTTTTCCTCCCTTTTATCACTAAATTCCTTGAGAGGGTTATCTACAATCAATGCCTCTACTTCTTTTCCTCTCCTCTCTACTTAACCCTCTATAGTATGACTTCTGACTTCATCATTCAACAGAAATTTCTTTCCCCAAAGTTACCAATGATCTCTTAATTGCCAAACCTAATGGTCCATTATCAACCTTCATCCTTCTTGAATGCTATGAAGCTTTTGAAACTGTTGATTCTGGTCTCTCCTCATTCTCTTCCTGCCTATTTGAACACCCCACAGTCTCCTCCATTGACTTTTCATCCATGTCATGTTTGTTTACCATGGATGACCCTAAAAGTTCTTCCCTGGGTCCTCTTCTCTTCTTACTTTATGTTATTCTTTTTTAAAGCAATATTATCAACTCCCACAGATTTAGTAATCATCTCTCTTGAGGTGATTCTCAGATTTGGCCAGCCCTAACCTCTCTCCTGACTTTCATAAATCCAACTGTCTATTGAACCTTTCAAATTGGATGTGTCATAGACATCTTAAACTCAATGTGTCCAAAAACTGAGCTCATTATCTTTACCCCCAAACCCTCCCTTCTTCCTACTTTCCCTATTATTGTTTAAGGCACCACCAACTTCCCAGTTACCAATCAGGCATCTGATCAATTGACAAGTACTGACCTTAGTACATTAACATCTCTTATATTTCCCCCCCACACCTTCTCTTTTCTGACACTGCCACAACTCTAGTCCAAATCGCATCACTTTAGGGCTAGATTATTGCAATAATTTACTGGTTGGTCTTCTTGCCACAAGGATCTCCCCACTCCAGTCCATCTTCCATTAGCTATCGAATTGATCTTCCTAAAGCATAGGTCTGACCATATCAGCTCATATTCAATAAACTCTGACAGCTTCCAGTTATTTACAGGGTTAAGTATAAAAACTTCTGTTTGGTTTTTAAAGTTGGCTTTTTTGTTTGTTTGTTTGTTTTTGTTACCTGGTCCTTTCCTTTTCCGTCTAGTCTTCTTACATCTTACTTCCTTCTATGTATTCTGCAATCCAATGACACTGGCCTCCTCTTTGCTCTTTCTTGCACAAGATACCTTATGTACAAATTCCAGGCATTTTCACTGGCTGTCCCTCTGCCTGGAATTCTGTCCCTCCTTATCTCTACTTCTTGGCTTCCTTTGAGTCATGGCTAACATCCTGTCTTTTGCGCAAAGCCTTTCCCAGTCTTCCATAAGCTTACTGCCTTTTCCCTCAAATTTACCCTGTAACCATTTTGTTTCCATGTAGTTGTTTGTATGGTCCTCTCCTGCCACCATTAGACTGTGAATTCCTTTAGAGCAGGGACTAGTTTATTTTATTTTGCGGAAGGTTTGGGGTATTTGGGGCCTTTTGGGGGGGTTTTCAATGTTTATCACAAGGCCAGGCATATAAGAGGTGCCTAACAAAGGTTTGTTGGCTTGACTAATTGCAAATTTAGTGTTCTTTCCACTCTACTGTCAGATAAAATGAGATAATGACTATTATGTCACATATGACATAGTTGCATGAGTTGTGGGGTGTGTGTGTGTGTGTGTGTGTGTGTGTGTGTGTGTGTGTGTGTGTGTGTATGATTTGATTTGGGAGGCAGCAGGGGAAAAAAAGGTCTGGTGCATGGTGGAATACCTAAACTAATTAGACTTTTCTCTCAACATATGCTTTATCTTGGAAATATGCTAATATTATATCCAATCTCTGAAAACTGACTCAAATTCTTATTTTACATGCTTAACCAGGTAAGTATTCAAATATCCACAAACTCAGCCTAAAAGACTCATGCAATGCTAAGCCATAGGAACACCAGGTCAACATGACCACATAACATATCACTGCACATGTTAACAAAAGGCACAATTGGAATTCATAATGACTTGTTTTTGTAGTTTATAATAGCTTTTAATCTGCATTGGTTGGAAGTCTAAGAGGCCCATCTGTTCTAGCAGAAGACTTTGTCAACTTTATATTTTTATGGCACTATAATAAATGCCGGTTTTTATAACATTCAAGGAGTTGCAGCTGAAAATAATGAGGAAAAATAATCCATAAAAGGTCTTGGGATGCCATCAAATTTTAAGCAGTTGCCACATGATCAAAGATGTCATAGATACTTAATGATTTAATCATATTGGGCAGAAAACTCTCTTCTCTAACTTGTAAACAGAGTTTCAGTCTTTTCAAACCCCAGGGAAGCAAGAGTAATGAAAAAGTGAGTCTACACAAAAGCTTTCTCTCTTCCCCTTAGTACCTGAGAGCACATATCCTTTTTCCTCATGCCCACAAAAAAGGCAGCTAAATTCTTTCATCTGAGGGGCAGAGTGGTCCAAGAGGCTTGTGATTCTAACAAGTTGATTTTCAAATATAATTATAAGCACCCCACAATATTTGGTTCATTTCCCAGACTGACTATCGTTAGTGATTAAAGGAGCATCTGGTCCAACCTTGGAACAGTATGACCAGTTCTTGGTATCTTAGAATCATCTAGGTAACTCTTTTTTAAAGACCTACCACAACTCTAGAGTGGGCCTGATTATTGTTTTTCAACATCTCTTTGGAAATTTTTCCTTGCCTTCTTCTGGCTCCATAGTTTAATCTGGACCTTCTTGCTTGCTCTTGTATATTCTTTGTTAACTCTTCACTCTCTCACCGCACACCCCCCCACACACATATGCAATCTGTTGCCAAGTTGACTTTACCTTCATTGCATCTCTAATATATACTTTCTCCCTTCTGATAGTAACACAGTCTTAATGCATGTCCTCATCACTTCAGGCCTAGGTTGTTGCAATAGCCTACTGGAGGTTGGTCTCTTTGTCACAAGTCCCTTCACAGTCTAGTGACCCAGGGGTGGGGAGCTTGTAGCCTCCAAGCCACATGCAGCCGTCTAGGTCCTCAAGTATGGCCCTCTGAGTGAATCCAAACTTTACAGAACAAATATTTCTAATTAGGGTTAGGGTTAGGGTTAAAGGGATTTGTTCTGTGAAGTTTGAATTTAGTTAAAGGGCTGCACTTAAGGACATAGAGGGCCACATGTGATTTTGAGGCTACAGGTTCCCCACACCTACTCTCATCAATTCTCTACTCAGCTGTCAAAAATGTTATTCTTAAAGCATGGGTCTGACCATGCCACCATCTTCCCCCTCTCCAATTAATAAACTTCACTAGTTCCCTACTTCCTACAAGATCAGATTTAAACACCCCTGCATGGCATTCAAATCCCTTCAGGGCTTGTTGGTTCCACCTCCCCCCCCACCCCACTCTTCCAGTCTTCTGACATCTTACTCACCTTCACACTCATACGCTACAATCCACTGATGCTGTCCTCCTTTGTATTTCTTGCACCAGATCCCCCAACTCCCAACTCAGCATTTTCACTGGCTGTCCCTCATGCCTGGCTCTCTCTCTCTCTCTCTTCATCTCTGCCTTCTGACTTCTCTAGCTTCTTTCCTCCCTGGCTAAGATCCCATTTCCTACAAGACACCTTGATGGATCCCCATTAATGCTAGTTCCTTCCCTCTGTTGATTACCTCCAATTTATCCTGTACAAACTATGTTTATACACAGTTGTTTGCCTGTTGTCTTCCCCATTAGACTGCGAGCTCCTTGAGAATGTTTGGTGCTTTTTTTCTTTTGTATTCCCAAAGCCCATTGCAGTATTTGGCACAAAGTAGGGACGTAATAAATATTTATTGACTGACTGGCTGTAGAGCCCAATGTGCCTTTCTCTTGACCTCCTAATGAGGCATGTGGATCTTCCATTGGTTACCCCTTGCTTTCATTACCCTACTGGCCCATCTTCTTTTGGGGCCATCTCTCTCTCTCTCTCTCTCTCTCTCTCTCTCTCTCTCTCTCTCTCTCTGATGTTAAACTTTCTGCTACTTCTGAGCAGTTCTTCATTGGTAATATGTTGAAGTTTTCTCCTCACCATTAGTTCTCTCCACCCCTGCCCCCATGCCCTTTGAGTGATCTATAATTTTAATTCTTCATAGCCTATGGTATTTCACAATTCTTATTCATATAGCATCTTTAGAAGAATGTTTACTTTAAAGGGATGGGCTTCTGTTTCAGGGAGCATCTTGAGGTCTTCTACAATGTCATACTCTGAAACTTCATCATGCTATGGCAGTGACCTTGGATTCTTTTTTTTGGAGGGCAATTGGGGTTAAGTAACTTGCCCAAGGTCACACTGTGCCACCTAGCCACCCCCATGACCTTGGATTCTTGAAGACTCTCCATGAAGGCCGATCCTAGAACGTTCTATCACTCTGGAAAGACTGTAGGTACTTTCCCAGAAACAAATTAGGTGTGCTGAGGACCAGCCTTGCTAAGTATTGAAAAGATCCTCACCATTGACACCTAGGGATGTCTAGATGCAGAGCCCAATGTGCCTTTCTCTTGACCTCCTAATGAGGCATGTGGATCTTCTAGCTACGACAACCCAAGAAACAATGAAAAAAAATTAAGATACTAAACACACACACATTCAGTTGGAGAGTTTGGTTTTGCTTCCCTATTGCTAAGGGCTTGTTGTCCTTATTGTGAAATAAGTTATTGGCTCAGTGAGCAAAGCTCCACAATTGTGAGGATCTTCTTTTGGGCAACAGCAGAGACAAGAAATTAGTCAGCTTGGTCTAAGGAAGAAGCATTGTCTTCTGACATGAACAAAGCTAATTCTGTAGAGAATGGCTTTACTTGTAGTATATAGCCTGCTGGTTTCCAGCTTTTATTGTGACAATTACCCACAATGGTATTAATTTTGGATGATAGAAAAGCAAATTAATCTAAACATGCAAAAACATGGGGAGATGGTCAAGGGATAGTTTCTAGTCACAGCTATACCAGTAATGTGACCTGAGAAGAGTCATACAATATCTTGGAGATTGCAGTTTTTCTCAAATGTAAAACTAGGATAATGACATGCTATTTTCCTTACAGGTGTATTGAGAGAGCCTAATTAGATCATGCATCTAAAGTTCTATCTAAATACTGGTAATTTATTAATTACCTTTCTGGGCTTCAGTTTCCTCATCCATAAAATAGAAGTCATGGAGGTTGAATTAGATGAATGATCTTCAACATGTTTTAGGAAGAAGAACTAGGGACTATAACCATTTTTAGCATAGTCAATCCCTTGACAGTCAACAGGGGTGCTCAATCCCAGGGGTATTAAAAACATAAATCGCTCCAGCAATCTGGTAGTTCCCATCATTGATCTTCCCCTCTCGTATCTTACTCACTGATAAGGGGCTGCACTTTCTATATATCAGAAGGAGACAAATAGACAGTGAAAGGAGTGACAGAAAGAGAAAGAAGAGCTCCAAGTATAGCAACATTTTGAAGCATGTTTCTTCTCAAAAGTCAACTCAAGGGACATTATAGAAGGAAGCTGGCATCAACAGTCTTCATAGAAGTCTACCAAAACACAAAACATACTGGCAAATCCAAATCTATTGGTTGGGAACTCCCATGTAAGATGATTGCAAAGGTTCTGTTTTGGAATTAAATTCTACAATTCCATGAATAGGAGCCAGAGAGACTGGTGATAGAAAAAAAAATTTATCTCACAAGAGAAAGTGACTATTCAGTCTCATCTTCATTTCATTTAGAGATTATGTGGACTCTGGCAATCTATTACATGGAAGAATTGTTTTTCACTCCATAATTTGGAAGGATGTCTATTAAAAGGAATGATTAGAAAGGTGAGATTTCATGCTAATCATGATAATGTCACTCTACTGTATGCTAACTTCTGACTCACTGTTTCTGGACTTTCTTCATACACAGTTTCTCACCAGTTCGTAACTTCTGGAGTTCTTAACTTAGCAGATTGCCCATGCACTTCTCTCACTTTCAATATTGTGGAAACACAATCAGAATAGCACAGGACCTGGTAGCTTCTACACTGAGGGGTTGAAGGGCATAGAATATGATATTCCAGAGGGCAGTGGAGCTGGGATTAAAACCAAGAATCACCTACCCAGCAAAAGTGAGTATTTTGTTTCAGGGGAAAATACGGTCATTTAGTGGAATAGAGGACTTTCAAGCATTCTTGAGGAAAAAAACAGAGTTGAATAGAAAATTTGACATTCAGATACAAGAAGCAAGAGATGCTTGAGAAGGTAATCAGGGAAAAGAAATCAAAAGGAACTGATCAAAGTTGAACTATTTACATTCCTACATGGAAAAATAATAACTGTTTGACTGATGAAACCTTCCTCATTGTGAAAATAATTGAAGAAGGGTATATAGGCATATTAATATATATGTGAATGTGTGTATATATGTTTACAGGTATACATGGATAGAGGGCACAGGTCGAATTTGGTGGGAAGGGATGATACTTAAGGTGTGAAGTTAAGAGGTGAGAGAGGAATGTGGCAAGAGGAGATGGGGAGAGACAGGGTAGGGTAAACTATCTCATGTAGAAGAGGCAAGGGGAGTTGCAGGGGAGGGGAAGAACAGGAAGGCAAAAAAGCAAAACCATATTCTCATTGAATTTGGCTCAGGGAGAGAATGACATACATACTAAATGGGATATCTCACCCTGCAGGAGAGTGGGGGGGAGATGAGAGTGGGGATGATGAAGGGGAAGGCATGCTGGGTGGAGGGGAGGTTGGAGGCACCCACTTTTGAAGAGGGACAGGATCAAAGTAGGGAATGGATCAGGTGGGGGGTGGGATAAGTGGGAGGGAAATATAAGCAGTCTTTTACAATATATCTACTATGGTAATATTTTGTATAGCTCTACATGTACAACACATACTGAATTACTTATCTTCCCAGAGGGATTGGGTGACAAGGGAGGAAGGGAATGGATCTGAAATTCGAAGTTTTAAAATTAAATGTTTCAAATATATATGTATATATATATATATATATTATTATTATTATTACTAATACTATTTTGCATGTAACTGGGAGATAAGATGTGCAGTCATTGGGGCACAGAGACTCACCTTGTCCTAAGGGAAAAGTGGAAGGGGGTATGGGAGAAGATATGGGAGAGAGCAGATTGGATGAGGGGATATCTTGTGGAACTGCTGTTCTGGGGAGGTAGGTAGGGGAAAAATAGGGAAAAAATTATAACTCAAAATCTGGCAGAAATGAATGATGTAAACCAGAAGTTAGTAAAGCATTTGTTTAAAAAAAAGACATTATCCAGGAAAACTGCCCTGATATTCTAGAAGCAGAGGGTAAAATACAAATTGAAAGAATCCACCAATTGTCTCTTGAAAAAGATCTCAAAAAGAAAACTCCTAGGAATATTATAGCCAAATTCCAGAGTTCCCGGGTGAAGGAGATAATATGACAAGCAGTCAGGAAGAAACAATTGGAGTATTGTGGAAACACAATCAGGATAACACAGGATCTAGCAGCTTTTACCTTAAGGGATCAAAGGGCTTGGAATATGATATGCTGGAGGTCAAAGGAGCCAGGATGACCTACCCAGCAAAACTATGTATAATACTTCAAGGGAAAATATGGATATTTAATGAAATAGAGGACTTTCAAGAATTCTTGATGAAAAGAACAGAGCTGAATAGAAAATTTGACTTTAAAATATAAGAATCAAGAGAAGCATGAAAAGGTAAACAGGGAAGAGAAATAAAAAGGAACTTATTAAAGTTAAACTGTTTACATTCCTACATTGAAAGACAATATTTGTAACTCATGAGACTTTTCTCAACATTAGAATAATTGAAGGGAATATGTGTGTGTGTGTGTATGTATGTATGTATGTATGTATGTATGTATGTATGTATGTATGTTTGTATGTATATACACATTCCAGACTTCTCAAAGCATAAACACCAAAGACAAAGTAAAAGGTCAGTGGGGAAATTCTGTTGGACCCGGATGAGAGAAGAGTGTGGTATGTTTAGTTGTTTCAGTCATGTTTCACTCTGTGACTCCATTTGGGGTTTTCTTATAAGAGAAGTTTGCTATTTCCTCCTCCAGCTCATTTATACAAATGAGGTGACTGAAGCAAATAGGGTTAAGTGATGTCGCACCAACATGATATTCATAGCACCTATAGCAGTTATGAATATACCAGTGTAATTATGAATTGCAAAATATAACAGACTCTCCATGTGGAAAATAGAACCAAAACATTTATTTAAACACCAGAAAGCCAAATCCCAACACCAGAAAGCCAAATCCATCATAGCAACAAAGAAATCTATACATAATAACAATGCAGAGGGCAATGCAATCCCCAAGCCTTTCCCCTGATAGGACCTTCCCAGAAACACTCAGAACTTGCTGCCTGCTTCCTCTTTCTCCCTCAGCTCTACCTACTCTGACCAATTTTCTCTGGGCTCTGCTCCACCCTTAATGCTCCACCTGTTCAGCAAGTTCTTCCCACCACAGACTCATGTGACTTAGGTTTCTATGTGACTCAAGCAGGTCACATGTGCTTATTAGTGGATGGGAAAGATCTTCCCAGTTACATTATCATTACAAGTGACTTGCCCAGGGTTACACAGCTCGTAAGGCCCTGAGGTTGGATTTGAATTCAGGTCTTCCTGATTCTAGGCCCAGAATTCTATCCACTATGTTATCTAGCTGCCCAGAGTTGTGTATCACCAATCTGGCTACATAGTGAAGCAAGCACATAATGACAGGAGATAGTGAAAAAGGGTCTTCCAGCAAAATATTCCAAGATTAGAGTATGAGGGTTAGATACGTCAGGAAATTAGTTTTTCATATGAGGGCCATGTTACTACCACATGATGACAAGAAGCTGCTGGAACCCCAGGAAAATATGGTTCAGAGAACACTGAAAAGGGTTTTAGGATCAAAGAGACTGTCATGACCTCAAAAAGATAAGCAAAGAGGGAAGAGACAAAGAACAGCATCAGACTTTTTCAACTGCCCATTAAAACTAGTGGCCCCTATTAGGAATTAACATTCCTTAAGAATTAGCGTTCTAGATTAGGGGATCTCTCTCAAGTCATCCATGGTTAGATTTCATGAGACCCATGAACCTAGAGGGGGAAAAAATTACATCTTTATTTTCATTTACCTCTAACTGATAGTTAGCATTTTCTTCAATCATTAAAACAAATTATGGAGGGAGTAGAGTCAAGATGGGGGAGTAGAAACAGGACTTCCGTGGGGCTCCTGCTCCCACCTCCTCCAATTCATTTAAAAGGTGACTCTGAACAAACTTTGGAGTACCCAAAAATTGACACAGAGAAGCTAACCTCATGCTGAGGTTAGCCCAGCAGGCCAACAGCATGCAGCCAGCACGGCACTCTGGGAGCTGATCCTGGCCCTGTTCGAGGCAGAGGTTTCAGCCCCAGGGCAGCCTGACCAGCCCCAGGCTGGAGGAACTTCAGATCACCAGCAGCTGTGGCGATCTCCAGAATTATCAAAATATAAATGCTAAGGACAAAGTGAGAGGTCAGTGCAGTGTGGACTTTGGGATCCAGTAGTTTGGGAGTGTGGTAATCCTTTGCTCCCGGGGTGAGAAGCAGCTGAGGCACCTCGGCAGTGCGGCTGCCTCATAGTGGTAGCTTCAGCTCCTGTCCTGCAGAGTGTAGGGGAACCAAGCAACCAGTCTGAGGAGTAATCACTCTTGCTTTAACCTGCTTGGATCTGGATTGTGGTCTAGGGTACAGGTCCTGGGGTGTGTGACCAGCTAGCCAGAGCATGTGGAGGCTTCAGAGAGGGGACCCAACTAATACCTCCAGCAGCTGAGAAAACCCCAGGAATTTGGGGCAAAGCTCTCTGCCTGATAGCAGAGTCCTACTGTGGCAAAAGGCTCAAAAGTCAAGTAATTGAGGGAAAGCATGAGCAGGCAAAGGAAGCAAAACAAGCAGAGCAATCCAACTTTAAACTCCTATTTTGGGGACAAAAAGGATCAAAGCATGGAACAAAAGGAAGACAGTGAAGTCAGAACTCTTGCACCAAAAGCTTTAAAAGAAAAGACAAGCTGGTTACAGGCCATAGAGGTCCTTAAGAAGTATTTTGGGGGGGGCGGAGCCAAGATGGCGGAGTAGAAACAGCTCGTCCAAGCCTCTCTGCCCCCAGATTCTCCACAAACTATGTAAAAAAGGACTCTGAAAATCTTCTGGAGCCCCAGCACCCACAGAACGACACAGAGAAGCTAACCTCCCGCTGAGGACAGCCCAGCACCCTGCAGGAAGGACCAGCGCAGTGGTCTGGGAGCCGGCAGCGTGCAGAGCGCAGAGCGCAGGAGCCGAGCTGAGCCGAGCCCAGGTCCACGTGAGCCGAGGTTTTAGCCCCAGGGCGGCAGGGCCAGCAGCCGGCTGGAGGAACCCCAGAACACCAGGAACTGTGGAGACTCCAGAATTATCAACATAGACTTGCCTAGGACAAAGTAAGAGGTTAGTGTCCTATGGACTTTGGGACCTGTATTTGGGGAATGCGTCAGCTCCCTCCCCTGGGGGCTAGAAGCTGCTGAGGAGACACGCCACTGTGTAGTTTTCAGAGGCATTTCCGGCTCCCAGCCTACAAATCGTGGGGAGATCCAGCGATCAGTCTTGGGGGGTAATCGCTCTTGCTTTAACCTCCCTGGATCTGGATTGTGATCTAGGGTGGAAGTTGTGGGTGGGTTTATACCTTGCCAGAAACGGAAGTTGCCCCCCACACGTTCGGGACGAAAATTCCTCTATCTGGCCTTAAAGCCATAGTGTGGCAACAAGCCCAAAAGTCAAGCAAAAAAGTGGCAACATGCCAAGGCAAAGGAAACAGAAAAATGCAACCCTAGACTCCTATTTTGGGGGCATAGAGCTGGAAAAGGACTGTGAGGTCAGAAGTCCTGCTCCAAAAGCCCCAGGGGAAAACATGAGCGGGTTGCAGGCCATAGAGGACCTTAAGAAGGACTTTAAAAATCAAATAAGAGAAGTGGAGGAAAAATTGGAAAGAGAAATGAGAAGGATGCAGGAAAAGTATGAAATGAGGGTCAACAGCCTGAGTGAGGAAAACAACACCTTAAAAAATAGACTAACTCAAATGGCAAAGGAGGCCCAAAAGGGCAATGAGGAGAAGAATGCCTTAAAAAGTCGAATTTGCCAGATGGAAAAAGAATCTCAAAAGTTCACTGAGGAGATTCATTCCTTCAGAGTTAGACTGGAGCAATGGAAGCTAATGACTTTATGAGAAATCAAGATGCTGTTAAGCAGATCCAAACAAACGAAAGATTAGAAGGCAATGTGAAATATCTCATGGGAAAAACCACTGACCTGGAGAAGAGATCCAGGAGAGACAATTTAAAAATTATTGGACTACCTGAAAGCCATGATCAAGGAAAGAACCTAGAAATCACCCTTCAAGAAATTCTCAAGGAAAACTGCCCTGATGTTTTAGATCCAGAGGGCAAAATAGAGGTTGAAAGAATCCACCGATCACCTCCTGAAAAAGATCCCAAAAAGAAAACTCCCAGAAATATTATAGCCAGGTTCCAGAATCCCCAGATCAAGGAGAAAATACTACAAGCGGCCAGGAAGAAACAATTTCAATATTGTGGAAACACAATCAGAATAGCCCAGGACCTGGCAGCTTCTACACTGAGGGATCGAAGGGCATGGAATATGATATTCCAGAGGGCAAAAGACCTGGGAATGAACCCAAGGGTCACCTACCCAGCAAAACTGAGTATTTTGTTTCAGGGGAAAATATGGTCATTCAGTGGAATAGAGGACTTTCAAGCATTCTTGAGGAAAAAACCAGAGTTGAATAGAAAATTTGACATCCAGATGCAAGAAGTAAGAGATGCCTGAGAGGTAATCAGGGAAAAGAAATCAAAAGGAACTTATCAAAGTTGAACTATTTACATTCCTATATGGAAAAGTAATATCTGTGACTGA
>WOXC01001934.1:0-115311 GCA_011680675.1 Gymnobelideus leadbeateri | reverse complement strand
TCAAACAAAAATTACTTGAGACAATAACTTCAACAAAGTTGCAAGATATAAAGTAAATCCATATAAATCATCAAATCATCAGTATTCCTGTATGTCACCAACAAAACACAGTATGAAGAACTAAAAAAGGAAATTCCATTCAAAATAACTACAGAAGCTATTAAATATTTGGGATATACCCAAGAACTATATGAATCTATAAAATACTCTTTGGAGAAAGAGCAGACTTAAATAATTAGAGAGACAATTAATTGCTTATGGGTGGGTGGAGACAATATAATAAAAATTACAATACTATTTACTTTTTAATTTAATTATCTTAATTAATTTACTTATTAATTTTCATTTTCTGATTATTAAATTAATTTACTTTTTCAGAGCTGTACCAATCAAACTCCTAAGGGAATCTTTTATAGACCCAGAAAAAAATAATGAAACTCATGCTAAAGAAAAAATTGTTAAGAATGTCAAGGGTCATAGTGAAAAAAGGAAGAGAATTAAAGGAGGTCTATTAAGTACCCAACCTCAAACTGTACTACAAAGCAGTAGTCATTAAAACAATTTGATACTGGTGAAAAATATAAAGGTTGATCAGTTGAACAGATACATAATGGGTAGAAGCAAACACGTTAGTATGGTGTTTGATAAACCGAAAGACCCCAGTTACTAGGTAAAGGACTTACTGTTTGACAGATATTACTGGGAAAACTGGTATGCAGTCTGGCAGAAATTAGGTTTAGACAAACACCTCATATCATGCCAAGATAAGCTCCAGACAATCAGAACTTTCTTTCTTATGTTCTTCTTCAGGGAATTCAGTTTCTTATAGAAAATGACCTGCTGCAGAGTACCCCAGAAGACATAGCCCAGTTCCTTTATAAAGGAGAAGGACTAAATAAAACTGTAATTGGGGATTACCTTGGTGAAAGGTAAGTGGAAGGAGATTGAAAAGTCATATTTTTTTTCAGAAATATTGCCTGCATTGCATACCTCCCTTCAGGTTCTGTCATGCATTCTGGAGTAGACACTGCCCAGTACCCTGAGTGACCTGGGCAGATTGTTTTTTCTTCCTTGTCCTTAGGTGAGTAAGGGATATGTGGGATGGCCTAATGGGGGTCCTGGGGCTTAGGTCGAACACCATTAGTATGGCAGAGCATATAGTATAGTATTAAGCAGAATATTGTTAGAATCTTCTACTGAAAAGGCATCAGGAAGGCAAACGTCAGTGTCCTTTTCTGTCTTAGAAAGCTTTGTGATCCTGTTTGGACATTTGCCTAGAAATAGGAATTTGTGGTGACTATCCCCAGGATTTTTAGCCATTATCCCTTTCATTGAAGAATACAATATTAGAGGACAGTTAATAATTTTTTAAAAAAGACAATCAACTAGCCAGATTTCTATTCTTTCCCCTACTCCCCACCCTTTCCCTTTAGAAGGGTCTGTTTACTTTCTGTACCTTCCATTAATGTTAATAGATGTTAGCATGGGACCTCAGATCTCCTTGGAAATGTTAGAACAGACTTTTTCTTTTTCTTTTCTTTTTTTTGCGATTTTTGGAGGGCAATTGGGGTTAAGTAACTTGCCCAAGGTCACACGGCTAGGTTTTTTCGTTTGGGTGTGCGTTAAGTGTCTGAGGTCGGATCCGAACTCAGGTCCTTCTGACTCCAGGGCCGATGCTCTACTCACTGCGCCACCTAGCTGCCCCTTTTTTGGAGGGCGATTGGGGTTAAGTAACTTGCCCAAGGCCACACGGCTAGGTTTTTATTTGTGTGTGTTAAGTGTCTGCGGCTGGATCCGAACTCAGGTCCTTCTGACTCCAGGGCCAACCCAGACTTTTTCATGAACACAAGAAAGTAGGTTTAAAAATAATTCCTCAAAGTGTTTTATCTGATGTTTCTAGCTTTTTATTAAAAATGCTTGAACAAAAGTTAAATATGTTTTTATGAAGCTCATAGGACAAGCCCTATGTAACATGCTCTCAGTGCTAGGCTATTTCACATTAATTCTATGACATTTGTATAACTTTAGAAATTAAATTAATTGTATATAACAGATGTGCTACCATTTTTAAAATGGCATTTTTATTATCTATAATCTCACAGTCCCAAGCTGGGAGTAGAAACAAGTTTTACATTCAGGTTCCCTGTAGCAAGACTATTTACTAAAGTAAAACTAAGCAAAATAAAATTTCAGAGTAAAAACTCTTTTAGGTCCATAGGATTGCCAGGGCCTTTCCTTGAACTTCTAGATCACTAAGTAGCTCCTCAAAATCCTGTAAAAATTTTGTAGCTTCAGGATAACATCATTCAGAACACAGCATTTCACTGATGTCAGTAATATAAATATATAATTACTGCTTAGAGGACCAGACCCTACTTTTTTTTTTTCTTAAGGAGCTTCCTGGAGACTTTTCTGTAAATGGTTGTAATGAGGGAGCCAAATCTAAAACTATACCACAAAAATGAATAAGTAGTCTGATTAAGTGCCAAGTAATACTTTGGAAAACTGAATGGAAATGCAAAGGAAATCTTTTCAGACCTAATATGGCTTCGGTTTGGTTGCACCTGTGAAGGCAGAAAGGGAGAGTCGAGGTAAAGAAATATGTTATTTTAGCTAGAGTAAGAGATGAGAAGAGGTGAAATTGATACTGCTTTACTCTCATAACTCCTATTCAATCTTTTAGCTCTTAGTTGCTGATTGAAGAGGGAGAGACTATGAGCTGGGCTGTGTTTCAGACTTATATAGCTAATATGTCTTAAAACAAAATCTTTATTAGAGATATGGAAGGAGGGATTAAATACCCAGAGCACCCTGATTTTGGTACATTTCTTTTAGGTCCAAGTGAAATAGGTCACCTTTTGAGGTAATTGATTTGAGAGGAATCCCACCAAGGGACTACTGATTTTTCTGGAAATGCTTTATATTTAAGCTTTGTTTGCAGAGTTCATCTCTCCCTTCCCTATTCATTCTCTTTTTCATCAATTTTCAAGATTTCCCCAGTCGTAAGGGTTTTTTTTTTCCAGTTAGTTTTGTGGTATGTTCTTGGGAGGAACATTAAGCAAACCTGAAAAGGTGAGAGCTGGTATGTCCAACTTACAGGAAAACCGAACTCCTAAGTGGTGAAATCTTACCCAGTGTTTTTTGTCTTCCTTTTGAATCTGAGATGCAAAGAGCAGGAACTAGAAGATGGAACTGGGTACATAAAGTGCACTATATGGAGGATCTATCCTTCATTTATGTGGAGCTCCTGAATAACAAACATGTGAATCTAATATTTATGCTGTAAGTTCATCTTTGTAGAGTCATATGAATCGCTAGTGCTATGACTAAAACGTGGTTTCTGCCACATTTCCTGCAGTACACAGGGAAGGAATCTGTTACCCTTATTCCTTGCTATACTGCAGAGCACTTTGAAGTACTTCTGTCCTTAGAGACATACCAAGTGACAAGAGGTTGTCAGATCAATCAAAGGGCCACACTTTCTGGTTTTCTGATAGAGGGATTTCCTTATATTTCCCTCTTACAGACTGACTTCTGAGAAGACTCCCTTGGGGCAATGTCTGTCAGGTAATGCAGAGCTCTAAAGCACAGAGTTAAAAAGCTGGACAGAGCCCCTAAACAACTCTAAAATCAATGTGAAACAAAAGTGAAGCCCTATGGAGTGTTACAGTAATGAAGCCAAAAGGAATACTCCTTTGCGAGGCACAAGAGAGAGTCTTATTTCCATGTTATTAGCAGAAGACTCTAGGTACATTTCCCTCACTCCATATAAAAATATTTTACCACTTTTAAGGTACTTTACTGTTATTCTGTGTGAGTTAAATAATTAATTTTGCACCTTGACATGGTTCTTGTAGTGTTTATATAAAAATACCTTGAGTGTACTTTAATTAGCATGCCCTCTGCTTTAAAGTGTTTATGCCTTGTCTAGTGTTCTAGTGAATGTAAGTTACATGGTTTTCCTGCTGTTAAACTATTTGAACTTGAATTTTATAGTTCGCATCTCTTCCATATTGCCTCTGTAGCCTTTAATTAAGGCCAATTCGTACTTTGGGTGGAAGTGGTTCTGCAGCATTTCAGGGCTCTGATGTGTCTGCAACATGCCCTAATTGCTGTGAGCCTAAATGTGAGGTGCCATCTCTGGCCTCAGGCTATAGCAATAGGTTGAAAATCTAGTTGAGTCACCTGGTTTCTGTTCTACTCGTTTATATTTCATCACATTAACATAATTTTACAATTATGTTCCCATCTTGTTCAAAAAACAAATTAATTTTAAGATGCTGTTTCTCTTTTAGAGGTTGATGTGCTTCTGAAAACCTTCCTGCCAACTAGGGGTCGCGAGGATTTGGGCATAGTCAAGTGCTTCCAGCTTTTGTGATTTATACCAACTTCTTATCTGACCTAAGTCCAGTTATTTGTAAAGGGAAATGAATATTAAAAACCATGATGTCCAGTGAGGCAAAACTTTTGAAAAATATTTGTGAAGGTTTTGCCTGGTGAATAGAAATGGTTTTCATTTCTTTCCTGCTTTTAGACACATAGAAAGTATACTTTCAAAGAAAAGAAGGTGAAAAGAGCTACTTTCTCATCATAGGCTTTCTTTCCTAGGGATGAATTTAACATTAAAGTTCTTCAAGCTTTTGTTGAACTCCATGAGTTTGCTGATCTCAACCTTGTACAAGCTTTAAGGTAAATACATGATTTTATCTTTAAATTATTCCAAATGGAATATTATAAATTTTCTCCTTAGGATTTCACTTTATCTTCAGTTTTGAAGAGAAGTGTGGAGACCAGTAGTGAAGAAAAAAATCTTTGTTTCTTTTTTTGGTTGTTGGTTTCACATGGGAAGTAGTACTATTTTTAGAAAATATGTGTGGTAATTAAATTGGATAACAGCAGATGTGAAGTAATGTGCTCTATTAACATGTTATTTGGTGCTAATGCAGTGCACCTTCCCTAAGTAGATAGTTTGCTTCGAGGTATCAGTTTCTATTTTGTCAGAATCTTGCTCCATATGACCAAAATTATGATCTGTGTAAAAAAGGGAATCACCCAAGAGCCCTGGCCTTATTTGTTTCTGATAATACAGAAACTAAAATCACTAAGGTCACAGAACTAAGCTCTCCAATTCATTTCCTGCCACCTGCCTTTGAACCATCAGATACTAACATCCATTCCACTACCAATAGGGAAACTGGGTTCAGTTTGAAGATTAGACTATCTCCATCACCCTGTCCCGGCCCCCCTCTCCCAGTACCGGTGTAATGCCATGCACAAGCATCTTTTCAGAAGAGTACCGTGAACAGCTTTTAAGGTTCTGATTACACAGTATAGTGATCACTCTATTTATTCTATAACAAAAGCAAAACATTCACAGAAAATCAAGGTACAGCATTCACAATATTACAACTTATCATAGAAAATCACAATATAATATTCACAACCTAGTCTCAAAGTAAAATAGTCACTCTTAAGTTAACTCAATCAGTCACTTATCAGTAGTCTCAAAGTACACGTCAAAGTCTTCCACTCATGGGGCAAAGTCTTGATTAACTCAGTCAGTCACTTCTCAGTAACAGTATCTCAAAGTACAATCAGTCACTTATTCAGCAAAGTCTTACTAAGTATTATACACAAAACCCTATTTATTCATCAATCAATTACTAAGCATCATAAACAAAACCCTCCACCCCTTAGGTCACTAGTAAACTATAATTCCATAATTACTCAGTACCCACTGGAGAGGTCTTTTCATCTTGACTTGGGGCCTGTTCTCAGATTCCCTGGATCCACTTCCATGGTCCCAGATTCTGCCTGGATTCACCAGACTGTTACCTGGGTTCAATGGCAGACAGCTCCCAGTTCCTTGACCAGCTCTCTGGGCAGGTCCTGCTCTACACTGAAGTTCACAGGGCCTGGTCCATGTCAGATCCTTCACCATTCCTGCTCCAGGGAATTCAAGCCTCAACCAAGCCACAAACAAACAAAGTCTCAGCATCCCAGTCATGCTTCAGTCACCTGGGCTCCTGGGCTCCTGGCTCTGGGCTCTGGGCTCCTGTTCAGAAGAAGCTCCACCACCACAAGTTCTCAGACTTAGTTCTCCATTCTTCTGTAGCTTGCTCTGCCACCAGATCTCGGTCTCAAGGAAATTCTGACTGCCTCTCTGGGGCTTTTCAATTATATACACACAGCCTGTTTCAGCCAACCCCTTCCTGTTACATCAGTAACAGGAGACAGGAGTTCATACCTTCTGTTTCCCCAACAGAGGCTTGATCAGTTACTAAGTGCTAAGTACCTGCTACTTTTGCCAACACAAAGGGATCTTCAAATTCAAAATTACATTACCATTACAACAGTCACCTCCTTGCAACTTCAGTTGAAAACTCTCTTTTGACTTGGATAAAATTAGAAAGTTTTACAACTTTTTTTTTCAACCAGTGCTGACTTTCTATTTATTTCAAAATATAAATATATTTTGAAGTACCTACTTTGTCCCAGGCAAGAGAGGTAAAATGATATAGTGAATAAAGAGCTGGCCTCAGTGTCTGGAAGACCTGGGTTAAAGTCCTGTCTTTGACATATACCAGCTGTATGACTCTGGGCAAGTCACTGAACTTCTCAGTGCCCAGGAAAGTGTCCAAGATTGCAAGTTAGTTGTTGAGAAAGTGCCAGTCTGCATTGGCAGAAGATCTTCAATGTGAGCTCCATAGGGAGTTCAAAGAAATCACAGATCCAGTAAGGGAAAAAAATAAATGAGTTTGTGTGTGTGTGTGTGTGTGTGTGTGTGTGTGTGTGTGTGTATGTGCATGTGCATACATGCACACACGCATGCCCAGCACTGTTTTAGAAGCCAGAAATACAAAGACAAAAAGAAAACAGTTCTTGCCTTCAAGGAACTTACATTCTCCTGCAGTACTTTTCCCATTCTGGTTTCAGTGCTGCCTAGTCTTTTGAACTTTAAGGTCATTAGGGTTAACCCAAGAGTAGAGCCATAATAAAGCTACTTTTCAGCAAGTAAATGAATTTCTGAAAGCATCAGAAAAATAAAGCTAAGTGGGAAAAAATTAAATGTGGATAGTTGTTCACATGGCAGAGGACCACCAACTTGTTGCCTACCATAACAAAGGGCACCCACATACCATAATACTTTAAAATTTTATACACTCTGCCATCTCTAGTGCCACTACAAGAAAATGTATGTTCATATATGTTCAGTGCTCAAAAATGCATCACTGCGCCACATCATCCACCAATTTTTAGTGTTCAGTGGAAGCTTTTGTTTAGGGCAGGAACACAAACTGAATCCTCTACCAGGATTTGTTTCCAGGTGGCAGAGGACCCTCTAAAGGATTCTACTGTTAATGATGGCTCAACCTCATCACCGACACTTTGGTGTGGATCTGTGAAATAAGCACAGCCCTAAAACTGTTCTCAGGTTGAAAAAAATGTATAAGTAATTTATTCTAATGTTTCACTCTCTCAGACCATCCTCCTGTGCCCAATGTGTTCTTTCCACCATGATCATCCACTGGACATCATCTTTTCCCTCCTTTAAGTCTTGCTTTAGTTGAAGGCTTAAAATACTTCATTTCTTTCTAATTTGTGTCATTCTTAAAATGTTTGCGCTTTGGGGCTCAACTGTGCATGAAAGACATTAGGCATATGTAAGTACTTCCCTCTTAATTCCATTTTTGAAAAGTGCAGCTCTCACAGAGAATGAGACAAATCAGGTCTGGTTTTTGAAAACGTGAGTCCTTGAAAAATATTTCCCCTTAATCGCTTAGTTCCTAGAGCATATCCACTTAGAATTCAGTGTCTGACAGCTTATTAACTTCCTGGACTGTTCTTTGTACGTTTATCTTTTGGGCAAAAGCCTGGAATCCTTGAAGTGTTGGACCAAGGTTTTTTTCCTTGTGTTTGGCTGCCCTCTCTTTTCTGCACTGCCTCTTGTTCCAGCTGGTGGAACAGAATGAATGAGAGGGTGCTTGGACTCTATGTCCTTGTTCCATTAAAATGATCGTGTTACCTCTTGTGCACAGGTTATGTTGCTCCCTCTTTCTTCCTCTTATGAATCGGTGGCATCACAGTCATAACCATCTTTTTGAGTTCTTCTTTGTTAGCATTATTCTTTCTTCATGTCTGATTGTATTTTTCTTTTGCACTCTCGGCTGTACAAGCATCTATTAACCAGATTGGGAGATGGTGTGTATAGTGGAAAGACCACTGGCTCTGGATTTGGAGGACCTGGGTTCACATGCTCATGCTTATTGTTCGCATAAATTTGAGCAAGTCTCCAGGCATGTTTGTAGATAAATCTTTCTAAAAATTTCAGCATGATCATTTACTACTTTCTTTTCTTCAGGCAGTTCCTATGGAGTTTCAGGCTTCCAGGGGAGGCTCAGAAAATTGATCGCATGATGGAAGCGTTTGCTTCACGTTACTGTCTCTGCAATCCTGGAGTCTTCCAGTCTACAGGTGAGTGATAGTGTTTTTTAGATCTTCCTCTCAGTTCCCCTGTTAAAGTTAATATAACTCCAACTAGAAGAGATTGAGTTAAATTCAATTCAGCAATGCTACAGGTACCCTATGGCCCATTACTGAAGCTCAGAACTCCAGGTTCAGTGTTGAGGGTTTCTCCTACAAATATGTCTTTGGCTTGTGTCTTCACCCAGAGTTTTCCCTGAGAATATCAGCACTAGATTTTGTCTAGATTGCCACAGACAAAAAAGGAAAAGGACCTTTGGCTTCCATGTAAACATTCAGACTGAGAAAACATCAGCTCAAGCATGTTTTTTTTCCAACAGAAAATTCAAAGGACATATAAATTTATTCCCCCTTCCCTGTGTGGCATTTAAAAAGGTTCAAGAGACATGGTTTCTGGGTAATTAAATCATTTTATTAGTAATGCCAGCATTTTAATAAAAGGATGGGCATTTGTCCATCTCTCTTAGACCAAAGTCCTCATGATGATGGGCTCACAGATTATATGCCCTTGAAGGAACAGGTGTTCCTCAGGGTGGCAATCTACACTGATTGGTTAACAGTTAATGAGGGAATGAAAGTTAAAATGAGAGGGTGGACTATCTTACAATCAGGGTCTGGGAGGATGTGACTTGGGCCCCACAAATCTTGATCAAAGACACTTATCAGTTTCCATATTACCTCTCAGACAAAAGGGAAAATCCACATTTTCCCAGACCTGTTTAAGCAAACACACTGAGCAGGAAGGCATCTGTTAGCCTAAACTTAGAATTTCTTCTTCTATCTGATTAGATCTTGGCCTGGGTAAGTCTCCACCTAAGATTTCCCATACAGCTCAACTTCTGGATGAGGAAATAGAAGAGAACCTTGGTTCTGATTCAATAATTAGTTATTAAATACAGGAGAGAAATAATCATTTTTCACACCTAAAATTGATAGGTCTCTGCCCTCTGTGGAAGAAAAATTCAGCACACTGCTCTATTAGTACAAGCCTGTCAGGGAAGATATTATTAATTATCTATCCAAGCAGAATTGAGAAAGCAAGAAAGAAGGAGTGAGGGAGAGACAGAGAGAAAGAAATCCCAAAACATGGGGTTCCTTCTACTTTGTTGTGATTCAGGGTGACACTGTAAACACCTACCTCCTAGGGTTGCTTTGATGATTAAATGAAATAATATATAGGGCACATTGAAATTTTTCAAGTGGTATTTAAATGCTAATGATTATTCATATTATTTCTACTTATAGGCTGTAGTATTCAGAAATGAGGCAGAATTCCAGAGTTCACATTAAAGTAGGGTAAAAAGTTAAATTTTAGTTGATCAAACAGTATGGTGAGGTACATCACTGGAGATGGTCTGTCTTTTTTTTTTTTTTTAAAGCAATTGGGGTTAAGTAACTGCTCAAGGTTATGGGGCCAGTCATTATTTATGTGTAGGTGCTCATCATCTGAGGCCGGATCCGATCCTAGGTCCTCCCGACTCCAGGGCCGGCGCTTTTTCTCACTGTGCCACCTAGCTGCCCCGATGGTCTATGTTTTTTTAAACTCTTCATTATAGTCAGGTGTGGAGAACTAGGAACCCTTCTTAACTTGGTTAATAAAGAGGCTTCTCTTTTTCATTTGGTCTCCCCTCTAACCTATTTTCAGGATTCCTTCTAAACTGTGACTTAGTTTTCCTTTAGAGACTGGTTAGGCCTCGGATAAGGATCACAAAAGCATTTGAGAATAAGGTGTTTGTTTTTTTTCCCTCACAATCTGATTAAATACTGATTCTGGTAGAGCCAAGTAACCTTCAGGCCAGTAAATAACCAAGATTATTTCACATTTCCCTCCTTTTTGTGCTGAGCATCCTTATCTCAAGCATAATCTATGTTAATTAATTATAAGATCTCTTTTTTGTACCTGCTCTTTCTGCTCTTTAAGTTTCATGTAATCAGGAGCAAGATGCATTTTTCCAGTGGGTTCATTATAAATACTGTGTTCTTTGCATTTTACTTCAGTACCGAGAATGCAGGAAAACAATATAATGAATAGTGTAACTACTCCATATTTTATAATAGTATGCCAAGTGAGCCAAGAAGTCTGAAGATTATCTATTCTATACCAAATACCTGCTGGTATTCCAGGGGCACTTATGAATCATCTAGACTCTCTTGGGCACTTGATCTTTCACACATCTTGGAGGACTACCCAATCTTATTTGCATAATCCTTAGGATTTTTGACTAAGGGCTCAGACTCCCTTAATGAGGTCACAGTCATGGACTTTGCATTGCAAAGGGTCTCTGAGACTCTCCAGAGGTAACTTCATAGGTCAGAAGTGAATGCTTCCACCTTTTGTCAAGCACTTGTCAAGTTCTTCTGACTTATAGTAGAATTTCCTTACAATCTTGGGGATTGCTAGTGAGTTAAGCAGTTCCCCCCACTGGGACTTCCTCCTCCCTGGGGCCTACACAGTTCTCTGGACTGCACTATTGAGGATGAGTACTTCCTATCTCTTCTTCCTACATATATATGGGAAATTATTCACGGTTGCTGGGGACTCATGCGACCCATACTTATGGTAAGTCTCACCTTCCCAATGGACTTATACAGAATCAAAGGAATTGAGAGTTAGAAGGGACCTTGGCAGCCATACAGTTCAAATATACAAAAGGAAACCTGTAATTGCTCCAGACTTAGCACTATCCTGAGGTTGGACCCTTCTCCCTCCTCCCTGCCCCTCAAGCAAATAAAGACCCTAAGGTTACTAGAGAGTCAATTCTAGGACCACATTTCTGAAAAAGCTACAAGTCATATTACTATTGAAGGACAAAGTCTGGGTTTGCCCCTCCTTATCATGGTTTTATGCCTTGTTGCTTCTAGTTTCTGGTCCCTACAGCTACCCGCTTGAACCAGGTTCTTGGCCTTGGTTCAGGAACTCCTTGCCAGCCTACTATTGCCTCCATCCACTGCCATCCTTGAGGCCATATGGTTCCCGGGATGAGCCACATGATTGCATTGGCCTCTCTCCAAGGAGCTGACTTCATGTCTATGTCTCTTCCCCCTCTTTCCTTTCAATAGTCCATTTAAGTGCTTATGTAATCCCCTTTTAAAGTCTAAGCTGTTTGTGTAAAATAGTTAAGAATTTCAATCAGCACTAGAATACAGGTTTCATCAGTGGGACAGTGAGAACTTCACACTAAATCTAAGGACTCTGTATCTTTACCAGGAGTCACAAGAGGAAGGAAAACTTACCCTGCTCTTCCTACCTCTGGCTTGTCTGCTCCACACTATGCTAGTCTGAATATAGGCTACCTCTGAAACTATTCCACATACCTAAAGTGACATATCATTGAAAGAAAATAAAAAGTTAAATATAAACTGAAAAATAATCCTGATTATAGACCATATTCCAGTTTTAGAGAATCCAGATTTGGCTAGCACTTTGGGGCACGGGTGAGGATGGTCTCAATAGATTCCTATTTACTTTTGAGCCAGGCAGAATATAGATCCTCAACTTCCAATCTTATATCCCACAATGATGGGTTTGGCATGTGTCTGGTTGAATTAGCCCTTCAGAATTGGTTTTCCTCTGAGCCCTCTTCAATATTCTGAGACATTGTGCTCTTCTAATAGGCTGGGCCCAACAAAGAGGAAAAGTGTATAGAATCATTGTATTTGCAGGTACTGGTCATCATCTAGCTTTGCCAACAAGAATGGTCTTTCTCATTTGAGCCGCTGCTAAGACTTGTAAAGGATTTTATTCTTCTGGGAACCTCACTGCCTATGCAGACATGTTAAACTTAGCTGCAAACTTTCCCTCACCATTGCACCTTGGCTTAATGATCTCTCTGGTTTGCATTGGATTTGTTTCAGATACATGCTATGTGTTGTCTTTTGCAATCATCATGCTAAATACTAGCCTCCACAACCACAATGTGAGAGATAAACCAACAGTGGAGCGATTTATATCTATGAACCGAGGCATTAATGAGGGTGGAGATCTCCCTGAGGAATTATTGAGGGTAAGTTGTATCAGAGAAGTGGAAATAATAGCTTAAAGTCAAGTCTTCTCTATGTGTCTCTCTTACTTTAAAAAAAAATTGTTCAACTGCACCAGTTTCCAATGTAATTGTTAATGTTCTGTTATTTAAAAAGCACACAACAGTCCTCAATTTCTAACTATTCTTTATTTTATATTCCATTTCCCTAAGGACTAATAAAGAGGAGACCATGTCTTTGATTTTTAATGAATTTGCCATTTTCCTTCCTTACAGAACTTATATGAAAGTATTAAAAATGAGCCATTTAAGATTCCGGAAGATGATGGAAATGACTTGACACACACATTTTTTAATCCAGATAGAGAAGGCTGGCTATTGAAATTAGGTTAGTATGAAAATTGCTCATTCTGCTGCCTTGTTTTTTGTGTTTAATCATAGGTTGCTGCCCCCCTTTAGCCCATTGCTGTAGAACTGATAGGAATTACTGCTAATTCAGCCCTGTTAAATGCCCCTAATCTAAAGGCAGTACCTTTCTTTAAAAGTGCCGTTCAGCCAAAATAATGGTCTTGATGGTTGTACTTCAGAGTTAGTAATCTCTCATTTGAATGGTGGCATGTCAGAATTGAAGCATCAGCAGATAAGGGCATTTTAATCTCTTAAAGTCTCCATGGCAGAGAAATAACATACTAGGTTACATTGATCCATCCCAGAAAACTGTTAAGTAATTTTCTAGATAAAATTTCCACTCAGTTTTCTGTAGAAGAAGCAATTGCATTTAATCTCCAAATAGTTTTATGTGTGTGTCTTTATTTTCCCATATTATTTGTGACTTTCTCTTGGTTTGGTTTGGCTATGATTTCTTAATGAGTGGTTTAAATGTGCCTTCTTGTTTTCCTTCTGGCCTATGACTATCACCTTTCTGTTCTGTGACTGGCTGTCTCTGCTTATTCTGCATTTAGGAGGTACGTACCCAATGGCTTCCTGCTCTTCTTGAGTTGCTCATTTCTGCCTTGATTTTCCTTTCCTCTTTGTTGGCTTGTGTAAAGCTTTACTTTGTGGCTGAGTCATTCACTTGATCTATACTTCCTCTGGACTTGCTTAGTAGTCCAGCCTAGGAGATTCCTGTGCAAGTAGTCATTGGAGGAAATAAACCCAAGCATCAGGCTTGTCAGTAAAGTAATTTAAGTCTCTTTGAGTCACAGAACTGAAAGCCAGACTAGTTTTACCTCAGGGAAGCAAAGGGCCTCTAGTTTTACTATTTATTTATTTATTTATACTAGTTTACTGTATTCTACATTATATTAGCCCTTAACTAAGACGCTGATTTAATGGTAAGCTGATTTAAGCTGTTTAATAATCGTATTTCAGTCTAGCAGCTATGAGAGTAATTTTTTTAGCGTGTAAAATAATTATGTCCAAAATAATTTTGTTGATTTTTTTTTACTTATGGAAAGATAAAATGTAGCCATAGTTTAAAAAAAATACCTAGGTTAAACTTTCCGTATTTTATGTAAAATGAAGGATTGAACTAGAAAATCTCAAAGACCTCTTCCCCTTTTGTTTGCACTCATGCCTAATTTGTCAGATTGCTCTGATTTGGGGAGCTGTGGCATAAGGCTGTTGAGACCGAGTACAGGATCTGATACTCCCTTTTTTCCCCCCAATATCTATTTGATTTCACAGAAGGGTAGGAGCCAAAGTAGTTAATAAACTTAAAATTGCCCCCTTAAAATTAGCACCTTCTGAAGGAACTATGGTTCATAAAGAAAGATGTAACTTAAAATATTAAGAACTTCATTTTACTAACTGTGTGACCTTGGGCAAGTCAACCCCAAATGCCTCACACACACAAAAATTACATTCAGGACCTAATACTTTCTAATGACCAATAAAGGCACAGTTTTTACAACTTGCTGTATGATTGAACTAGGAAAATTAGTCTGGAATTAGAAGAACCTTATGCTTTTGTAGAAGGATGAAAAAGTAGTGTGGCTTTGGGAAAGAGACTGGACTGAGAAAAGGAGCCTGGAGCTTAAATGCCAGCTTGATTGCTAACTAAACCCTCTCGGACATAAGAGCATTCTTTTGGATTCTTTCTCGTTGACTGATGTTAAGCCCTTCATAAGGCAGAATGGGAAAGGGTATTTATTGTGTTACTTTATGTTTCTTGACCTTGACCTTTCTTGAGCCTGTTACACTGAGGAATCCTACTCAGTCTCTCTTTTTAGAAATTTGCTATAGTACCAAAAGATTTGCTTAATCCATCAGTGCACATGCATTAAACAGGTACTGATGGACAGTGATGTAGGACTAGAATTGAATAGATGGAGGAGATTGGAATGGATCACATTTGGGATCTACCTAGTGCTTTCAGTGATCCTGTCTTGAACATTGTCACAAAAGCCTACCTTTGTAATTAATGCCAGCATTCTCTTGGTGATACTATGTGGCTGTGAATCATGGGATACATGGGGTCAGAATAACCATAAATGCAGGTGATCCAAAGGGCAACGGAAACATGTGTGGTAGTTTTAAGTAGGCTGTGAGATATTGACAATGATGATTGGTGCACAAGAAATGACATAAAAGGAATTACCAAAGAAATATATGACCAGAAAAGGGGTGAGAGGTAGATAATATAGCAAGAGAATGGACAGCTCAAATGTAGCATTGGTATTCACAAAATTAGAGAAGGTCTTAAGCACATTGGGTGAATTTTCAATGGGGGATTTATGGAAAGATAGATCCAACCATTGAACTGAATGAGAGGGGTAGACTGGAGTCTGCATCATATTGGTAAGATCACAGATCCAGTTCAGATATTGAAGCAAGTTCCTTACCATTCCAACTCTTGCTGCCTGTCTAGTTTTGATTGCCCTAGGGCAATTCAACAGTAATAACAACATTAATAATTATATGAGTGAAAGATCTTTCCTTAAAAGGACCACATGGCAGCAAGTTTTCAACTGAAAGTGATAACTGATAGACTTTTGTTATTATATATTTTTTTGCTTTTTGGAGGGCAGTTGGGGTTAAGTGACTTGCCCAAGGTCACACGACTAGTTTTTTGTGTGTATTAAGTTTGAGGTTGGATTTGAACTCAGGTCTTCCTGACTCCAGGGCCGGATACTGCGCCACCTAGCTGCCCCTGAGAAGGGAAAATTCTAAAGAGAAAATTTGGAATTAATTTTGTTTTGGTGTTTTGGGTTGTTGTTATTGTTGTTTTTTTGAGACTAGAGCTCCCTAACTTGCTTAGGCTAGAAGTACAGTAGCCCTCTCATGGGCCCAATTCCCCTGCTGATTGGCAAGGGAACTTTGACCCTGCTCTGTTTCTGACCTGAGCTGTTTTGCTCTTCCTTAGGCATCCTGGCAGTCCCTTGCTTCTGGGGGCTCAGACTTAGCGCAGATGCCTGAGCAACGTTAGCTCATAGCACCTCAGAACTCTTGAGCTCAAGTGATCCCCCAGCCTCGCCTCCCCAGCAGCAAGGGACCACAGGCGTCCCCCCACCCCCCCAGCTCCCATCCAGCTCATTTTGTCTTAAAGAAGCCAGAGAAGGGCAGCAGTGAGCAATGATTCGTTGCCTTCTTTCTGAAACCTGTTGGGGATCCAAGGCAAAGGTGATGATGATGGTAACAACAGTAACAATAGTAAAAATAACGATTTTATATAGCATTTATAGAGCACCTACTGTGTGCATCTTACAGTTATTATCTCATTTGACCCTCACAACTACCCTGGGAGGTAGATGCTGTTATTATCCCCATTTTTCAGATAAAGAAACTGAGGCAGAGAGCAGCAAAGTGACTTCCCCAGGGTCCCAGAGCTACTCGGTGTCTGAGGCTGCTTTTGGATT
Organism: Gymnobelideus leadbeateri; assembly: GCA_011680675.1. Taxonomy (NCBI): domain Eukaryota; kingdom Metazoa; phylum Chordata; class Mammalia; order Diprotodontia; family Petauridae; genus Gymnobelideus; species Gymnobelideus leadbeateri. The sequence continues at coordinate 98,990 of WOXC01001934.1, read as the reverse complement.
CATGTCTTCCTTACTCCAGCCCCAGCATTCTGTCCCTCTGTTCAGTATGGTGGCTACCAGCTGCCTTGTCTAGAACTGAGAGGAGGTTCACAAACTCCGGCCAGATTTGGGAGCAGGAGTCACAGTGAGAAGTGAATAAGTCTAAAAGCCTTTCTAGGCGCCATAACAGTGACATACGGAAACGGCGCCCCTGAAGTCATAAGGCCCAGAGTTAACTACCTAGAATTAAACTCATCTGGTTTTCACGTCCTCTCTGTTGATGATCAGTAGCTTGTGTTTGCTTCGGGCAAACCCTGCCTTCCTCCGTCCACCTGTAATTGGAAGGCACAAAAGAGATCTTCTAAAGCAGCACACTTAACTGTCTGTCTCTCTTCTGCCTGCTTCCATCTGAGATGAGAGACAGAATGTAAAGAGCTCACAATGAGAACACAAAACTTCCAATGTGACACTATTCCAAAGGCTACAGAATACAAAATCGTTACTATCATTTATTCAAGATTTGTATTTGCAAGGGGCCCTGCAATTATTATTATTATTATTATTTTTTAGGGCAATTGGGGTTAAGTAACTTGCCCAAGGTCACATGGCTAGGTTTTTGTTTGTGTGCGTTAAGTGTCTGAGGCCACATCTGAACTTAGATCCTTCTGACTCCAGGGCCCGCGCTCTGTTCGCTGCGCCACCTAGCTGCCCCCAAGGCCCTGCAATTATTAATCCATAATGTGGGGCTATGTCTCCACACTCATATTGGGGGAAATGGGCAGAGGGAAGAGATCATTCCCCAGTTCCATAGCAGGACAGAGGCTGAGACAGGATTCAAATCACTCATTCCTCCCTTGTTAGGCTAGAGCCCCAGCTCCATCTTTTCCAATGGCATGAAGCAGGGGCCCATTGGACCAGAGTATTAGATAGTGACTGGCTGCTATTGGGACACTCTAGGCCTGATCAGTAAAGGAAGTGAAAATAATAGATGACTTTAAATAAAGTAGTTTGTGAAGCAAGGTAGAAAAGATATGATGGGCTGGGCAATAAATACTGGAGGCGGGATCGAAGTAGCGGTGAAAACCTCGCTTTGCCCTTTCTGTCTCGAGTTGTTTTATGTCTCTCTGGTTGGTCAGTGATCATGTAGAGTTAATCCAGGCTGAAATGCAGACATAATCAGAGATGATTTTTTTCTTATCTAGAACATTGGGCTTTTTTTCAGACTTAGAACTTTTTCTATTCATCTCTTTCACCTTTTAAAAGATGCCTTTCATGAGGTGGAACTGCACAGTTCAGCCAAACCAGTTCTGTCTAGTTTAACTGCCCTAGCCCAGGAGAATACACTCTTTTTATGGAGTATACCCACCTCAAGCCACTGAATCAGCCCACGTGGTGCAGAGACCAAGAGCAGAGCCAGGACCAAGTCTTCATCTGCCTTTCCGCTTCTTTACTTGTGACCTTCTCTTAATGCCCCTCCCCAGCCAACATTTCCTCTTTCATTCCATCTCCCCTTTCTGTTTCAGCATCTCAACACTTGCTTCTGCTTGCTTCTTGACCATGTTCTTCACCAGCTCAGATTCATACATTAAAGCCATAGTCACCATGCTGATTTGTGGCTTAAGCCATGAAAAGGATACTGCCAGTCTTAAAGAACTATTCCTTCCACCAAAACATGCATGTCAGAAGCAGTGGGATAAAGAGGGGGAAACACCCCGACTCCACTCCTTTAGCGATGTGGGATGGCCACACAAGTGGGACACTGTATATATTTTCAGACTTTTTTGATTGCTGATTTTTTTCTCTTTTTTTCTTTAAAAATATCTTTTGCAATATGGGATGGCTCTCTTAGAAAGGGGAAAGAATACTGGGAGAAATTCGGGTGATATGAAAATAAAAGATATCAATAAAAATGTATTTTTAAAAAAAGAAGTGGGGACTAATTTGGCATATCTGCCTTATGTTGAATAAAAGAGGTCTGGTGTTTTTTTTTTAATTAAAAAAACTTGATAAGTGAAATCAACAGATAAGTTATATATATATATATATATATATATACACACATATATAACTTATATATACATATATACACACACACAAATATATAACTTATATATACATATATAACATATATATGTATATACTGAGATTTAGTTAAATGAGTTATTAAGTCTGATAATTCTGGGTAAGGGGATAATTATTTTTTAAAGTTTATTCAATTTCATTTTCAGGCCCACATTCTCTCCCTCCTGCCTTCTCTCTGCCACTCCCACCGAGAAAACAAGAAAAACAAAACCTGTTACAAACATGTATTGCCGAGCAAAACAAATTGGTCGTGTCCAAAAAAAGTCTCAACCTGAATGTTGAGTTACAGGGATAATTGTTAGTGAACTATGTCAGTTCTGCTTAAGAGTATTTAGTAACAAGATAACCACCCTGATAGAATAAAATTAAAACAAATATCCAGGATGAGCAGGCAATGATAGTTGTTTCAGTGGGGAAAATGAAACCAAAGCATGATGATAGGATTTTTTCTGGAAAAAAGATTTTAAAAAATTGTCAAGGCTTACCCACCCCAGCCTGAGACAGGACAGTCACAAATAAAAAACAGGGGCCGAGACTTGAAAAGGATCCACTTCTTCATGAGTCTCAACCAGCGTCAGAGATCTGTTTGCTCTGAGATGTGACTCATGGGGGTGGTCCTTAGTTCCTCAGGTACAAACCTTTCTTTTTAGTATCTTTCCTACTGTTAGACTGTTCAGTGCCCTTGCCCACTAAGATAGAGAAGGTGAGATCAGTCTGACAGCATTTCTTAAGGTCAGTAACACTTTTAAAAACTCCATATTCCATTGATGAGGTTCCAGCACCAAATTGGTTTTATGAGTTAATGTTCCATTTGCTTGGTGGGCTGGACTCAGCCAACTCTTTTTTTTATAGGTGGGAGAGTGAAAACCTGGAAGAGACGGTGGTTCATTCTGACAGATAATTGCCTCTATTACTTTGAATACACAACAGTGAGTATGGTTTGAAGGCTGTTGAATCTTTCCAACAGTAACAGTAATTATTTCCATCACATTCCTCTTTGAATCTGCTCCCCAGTAGTGATTTCAAATGACTGAGAAGATGCTCTTGTGTCTTGTAGGACAAAGAGCCCAGAGGAATTATCCCTTTGGAAAATCTTAGCATAAGAGAAGTGGAAGATCCCCGGAAACCTGTAAGACATCTCTTTTGGAAATTCTACCTTTAATGAACTAAATAATAAACCAGCAAACTAAATAAGCAAGCTCTCAGTGTGTTCAGATCCTGTGATTTATGAAGATATCTTTCTCTCTCTTTATCTTGTCTTTTTCTCCCAGAACTGTTTTGAGCTTTATAACCCAAGTCATAAAGGACAGGTCATAAAAGCTTGTAAAACAGAGGCTGACGGCAGAGTGGTGGAAGGCAACCATGTCGTCTACAGAATATCTGCTCCAACCCCAGAAGAGAAGGAAGAGTGGATCAAATCAATCAAGTGAGTTACGGGCTTAAAATAGAAACCCCAGTGTTTTCAGAAGGTTATTTCTCCATTTTCTGACACGTGTTTTAGGGAGGATGGACTGGGGAGTAGAGCAGTTGTCATCATGTTCAACACCCAAAACCTTAACAGCATTGGTGGGCTTATATGTAGACTTCTCAAGAAGTCCATTCAGGTTTCTAAAAACTAAGGTTTCTTCTAGGCCAACCTCCTATTATAATGGGAGAGTAAATGAACTTTGTCAAACCACAACTGACCTGATAGGTGTTTTCCTCTTTCCCTTCACCAGAGCAAGTATCAGCAGGGATCCCTTTTACGATATGCTGGCAACAAGGAAAAGAAGAATTGCCAATAAAAAATAGCATTCTGCTGTTTGGGCAGTGATTCACCCAAGCTCCATGTTAAGGGGAGCATGAAAACAAGAATATAAACAGGTAAAAGCAAAGGAAAAAAACAAAACTAAGGAAAAAACTGATGAAAGAACACTCTGGCCCCTGTCGTTGGAGTACAGATGATGCAGTAAACCTACTGCAAGATACTCAGCAGGATACAAGTACTTCAAATAGAATATTGCAGACAACTTCCCAAGGATGAATCTATGGGAATTTAATTAACAGAAGACATGGAAGCCTTATGTATGCTTTGGATTTTTAGTAACCTGGAGAAAATAATCAGGCTGATAGACATGAAATATTTAGCCCCTCCTGTTTATTGAGCATATTGCCCAGGATGGGAGATGTTAGAAAATACTATTCTTATGATTTTTAGCCAGTATGAATTCTTCATAATACAGCCACCAGAACTGGTGTACGTACAGTAGGATCCAGAGCTTGTTTTCTCTATGTGAAGACCTTCATGCCAGTTGTACAACACATGACCATTAGCGGTAACACAAATCATTCCGAATTCAATTGTTTGATAAAAAAAAAGCCACCACTTTTTTATTTAGAACTTTTTTCCTCTGATATATAGGAATATAGCTTTTATATACCTTTTTATATTCTGAAATTGTAATGAAATAAACTTTTTCTTTCTAACAATAGTATTTTTAGAATGGCAGCTATAAATTTAATTTAACTCCTGGGCACAAGTACAATGTGCACTGAAAATATGCAGCTCCCAAAGGTAAGGGCTTTGGAAAAGAAAAGAAAAAAATTAGTTTAAATGGTAGCTGTAGACGATGGAGGTAGTGTCAAGTCTATGCTTACTGCTGCCATAGAGACTGAACTGGATGAGCTATGAGGTAAAAGGCAGTATTATCCTTTTATCAAGATACTTAATTTGATAAAGACTAGAATCCTGTGGTGATAGTTAGGTGTATGGAACATAGAAGAGGTATCCAGGAATCTTTTAAAGAATTCTCAGTATTTTTAGGCAGGGAAAGTCTTCCTTAATAGTGTCTAACTCTCTCAGATCACAAAAAAAAATTATTTGGCTCTAATTTGCCCCAGGAATTACACATTAAAATAGTAGTAAACAATATAGAAGTGAGACAGAAAAGGGAACTTTCCCCTTCTTAACTTTAGCTGAGAAGGTGCCTTAAACTTTTACGTGGCATTTTTTTGCCCCCAAGTGTATTCTAAAAAACAGTTTATCGTTGTTAAGGACATCTGCCCTGGAGTGTTGATACTGTAATTGCTGATTCTCAGAAGAGGGAAATCCTCCAAACAGAAACATGTTACGCATGTATCTAACTGGCCATAGGGAGCATGTTCTCTGCTATCTGCACTACAAAATCTTTTGGTGAAACGAGAGTATTGCTTTTATTCCGTGACCTTATAAGGACATGACCAAATTCCTTAATAGAATGAACTACAAATAATTTGTGAGCCCTCTTTCCTCTTGCAACACACCTTTAGGCATGTTTTGAGATATTTAATATTCCATCACTTGAAGAACAAATCAAACCGTAGAGCAAAGACATAATTTAAAAGTATAAATACATTGTTTTAGATTTTCTTAATTGCATGGCACTGAGGTTTGTTTGTTTTAAACAGTTCAGATTACAAATTCATCAGCAACATTGATGGAAGTTCTTTAAAACAGACAGTTTTTAGAGCACTTAATTTTCAGCCTCATAATATAGCACAGATGATAATCACAGAAACCTATTAGAGGCAATGGGATGGATGTTTGTGGTATTGGCATATTTTAGCCTAGAATCACAAAGAAAATCTAAAACTACCAAAACCTAGAAAAAGCAAAGTAAGTTACTAGGCTACAGTTGTTCCAAGTTTAGGATTGGGTGAGTTGATAGACTTCTTTTCTAATCCAATTTTATTTATTTCCATAACTACATACATTTAGATGCAGGACAGTGTTGTTCACCTTAGGAGTCCCTCCATGAATAGGACTTTGTTGATTATTAGATGAGGACAGTGTTCTTGGTTTTACCTCCTCTTTCACAAATAAAAATTAGAAACTAGGTATCTTCTCCAACCAGAAAACTCATCAAATTTGTCTCACCTATACAAGCTATGTGATACAGGCACAGCATGAAGATAAGGGATATTAGAGTGGTTTTAATTACTTCCTACTGCAAAGTCTTAAGTCAAGGAAAACCTCAGATTTCAATTCCACTTTTTATACCTTTGTTAAACTCAAAATGGTGGAAGTGATTATTTATGTAATCTAGATTTTAGTGATGCTAAGACTTGGTGATTGTGTGGAGGCACTGATGTAGGCCATTAAAAGGTAGAGATACAATATGGAACAGATGTCATCCAAAGGTTATCTGAAATCACTATTCCTACTCATTTCTCAAATTGATTTTTTCCTGGGCTTTTGGGCCTCTTAAATGGTACCATAATCATACAGCAAATTTTAAAGTTTGGTTTTGAGAAAGGTAGTGGTACCTACCTCAGATATCCCTCATTAGTAAACATGCAACTTTGGGTTTCAGCTTTCCATGAAAGAGTCTCATGGAATACACCAGACCCAATGTTGCTAATGAAGATTGATTATTGAAACACTAATCAGCCTAGGATTGGGTGATCTCACCCACAACAGCAGTCTGTTTAATGGTTCATTTTGTGAAGACCATGAGCACTTCATTTTCCATGTTTTCTCTCTCCTTACTTCTTAGAACTATTCTTTTAAATAAGTCCTTAGTGCAGGGGTGGGTAGGTATCTTTCTGGTTTTGACCTCACAACCATGTTGGTAAAGGAAGCATGAAGGAAATGCCTTATGAAAGTACATGTGTTCTTTTGCCATAGTAGTTTGTAAAAGAACTTTACCTGTGTGGATGTTTACATGGGAAATTATAGTAACATGTAACTAAAATTATGTTGTGATAGCAAAAAAGTAGCAGACTTCTCTGCATTAAAAAAAAAATCAAATAGTAGTTAGCTTCTTTCTCTCCTTCACCCCACCTGCCTTTTGGAGTGTGGGCAACAAGATTGTGTTGTACTTAGAATTTTTAATTTGCCACCAAAGGTATTCTGTTGTTTTAAATTAATTTTAAACATTGTGACAGTATTAGCAGGGTTGGAAATAAGGCCAACATTTCGACTAAGCCATCAATTAGGCTTCTCAAGGAGTAAAACACCTCAGTGTCTAAAGGGGGAAAGTAGCTAGAACCTGGGCCAGATAAGGTATTATTCACAGGAGGGTGAAGACTCCCCACCCCCTTCCGCTTCCCCCAGCATTTGGAGCTCCTCTTGTAGGCTCTGGCTGGAGAGATCTTGTAAAACAGAACAGGCTCTTTCCCTGTAAGGTGCCATAACCATTTTTTTTTTTTTTGCTTGAGCCCAGGGAAGCAGTGAAGTGGTTTCCCTGTCCCCTCCATCCCAAGATTCAATCTTCCTCCTCTCCCAGTTGCTTTCAGGGCTTGCAATTTGCCCCAACTTCTGGCCAAAGACTGAAAACTTTCTTCAGGGACAATGAGGAGGGTGGGATAGTGTGTACACAGCCAGGGACACTGACTCTAGGTAAGCTGCTTCTGTTGCACTTCTCATCCCTGTAATCTCCTCCCCCAACCAATTTTGGCTGTGGTTATAAACAGATCTCAACCCAGGGAACAGTGTAATTCAGAAAGCTTTTCTCTTAAGCTCAGCTGGACTGACTACAGTGCAAAGTAACGTAGCTCTTTAGGCAATTCAGCTCTCCTCAAAGGTCACAAACTTTTTTGAGCAGTTTTAACATGTGTGGTACCAAACTGGGTCAAAATAGAAGTTATTTATAGATGGAGCAGCATTTCATGCTTCATATAAAGCAATGCATATTTTTCAAGTTATAAATGCATATATCTAAATAGATATGCTTGCTGAGAAGTTAGGTCTGTTGTAGACCAGAAGCTACAGTTATAATTTGTGAATTATCAGTTTCTTATATTTTCTTGGAAAACATTTCTATTTACAATTAAATATAAAGTTAATATGTAAATAATGTACAGATATATATTGAATTTTGAAGTGTTTGTTACTCAGTGTACAACCACAATTTGCATGAAGAAACATTCTGTATCTATTCATAATATTTTGCTGTAAAGTGGATATAGGATCATTGTATGGCTGTAAAACCCTACTGCAAATATTGTGTTCATTTAAAATAAAATTTAAAAGTATTGTTAAACTCAAGTGTCTAAGATCTGATTCTTTTAGATGCAAACATCACAGGTAAGTCCATTGGAAAGCCCTTTAATCATTACTTGTATTACAGCTGGCTCTCGTTTCCTCACTCCCTCCACCTGAAGGTCTGGCCCTGATACAACAAATTACCCTCCCCACTCCAAAAAGGATATTCTTCTCAAAGAATAAGTGTGTCACCCACTTGTTTACTTAAAACAGTGCAACTAGGCAGGAGTTAGGTTCGCATAAGGAAAGCTAGAAGAGCTCAAATAAAACACAAACAAGCTGTTTTGACTTTGCTGTATTTTATATACTATATAAATTTTACATGCTATATATTTACAGTGGGGCAAGTGCTTTTATAATCTTTAAAAAAACAAAGATCAAACTTTAGACATCTCTGAACAACACAGACTGTATAAACCATACAGATTATTCAGATATAAACTGTATTAAATACAGTTTTCCCCACTCCATCTCCTGATGCAGGACCAGTGAATTAGAAGTATATCACAGTTTGATAGCATTTCCATATTAAAAATAAAATCACAGTATGAATTTGTCTGTAACTAGAAACTTTAAGGGACCAAACGGACAACTCAGACTCCAATATTGTATAGTCAAGACGAGTGACTGTATAAAAAAGTGTTATGTAATAAAAACATACTGTAGGCTTTACAAATAAAGTTTGGGTTATACATTCATAATGAAAATGCTCATCATAACTGGTAAATTGGTGTGTTTCCACAAAGTTCAGAAACAGAACTTGTCTATAAAATACATCTTTCAAATCTTGAATACAACTAAAATGTGAAGCAAATTAGTTTCTAGTATCAGACATCACAGAAAACAGAGAGCTCTCTCTCAAAATTCTAGGTAAGAGCTTGTGAATCTTTAAATAAGTCTTTAAATTAAATATACACAGTTTTTTTCTTCCCTTCCCACTTCCCTCCCACCCCCTCCTTTTTAAATAATTCCATGGTTTCCTGGCTTGGTCTTGCACCAGATGTCTAACTTGGAGTAACATTACATGAAATACAAGTAATCAACCTGAGTCTGTAATTAAGCAGCATTTGAGATGTTCTATTCCAGGGCATTATTTTCAATGTGATTATATACATGGTATTTTACAACGGTCAGCAGTTGTAGAAAGTTTTCATCCATTTGGATTAAGGGTAATTAAGAAAAAGTCTCAAGGTAAAAATTAAAAAAAAGTTCTTCCATGGTAAAATCCTGTACAGTATTTACTGAAGAAGCACCACTTATGGATTTGAACAGTTAATCATTTTCTATATTTATAAATATAATTTAAGCTGTGTTGGGGATGGCTTCAGTTGAACACTCTGAATCTGAAAGACAAGATAGACTGTAGATATTAGTTGTTCCAAAGACAGGAAGTTTTAGAAACAAAGAGCTTAGTCGGCTTAGCATCAGCTCTCTTTCTTAATACTAATGATCTATTCATGTAGTTTTTAAGTTAGAAAGATTCCAAAAGACTGAGAGGAAGCTTCCCTCATTGAAATATTTCACCCTTCTTAGCTGTGAGAACAAAACACATGCCTAAATTTTAGACAAAGAAAACGGGTGATCTGAATGGCCCAACAGTAAAAACATCAGGGGGGAGAGCCATGCTCTCCTTAAGATCTCTACTGGGCAAGTGTCTGCTGTCCTTCTGCACAAGTGGGAGCAACACCACTTCCCTGTTATACCTATGATGCTCCAACTTCCTGTAGGAGACCCAAGCACTTTTACTCCCATTCAAGAGCCACCCTAAACTCAATTCCCAAACCCAGTAAGAGCTTTACACACATAATCCAATTCTATCCTCAAAACATCCCTATGGGAGAAGTGCTACATATAGTATTATCCCTATTTTATAGATGAGTAAACTGAGGTTGAGAGGGTAAGCTCCTTGAGGGCAGGGACTGTCTTTTGCCTCTCTTTGTATCCCCAGCACTTAGCAGAGCACCTGGTGCTTAATAAATGTCTGAGTTTTTTACTTGATTTTATATGTTATTTTTTATTTTATAGATTAGATATATATAAATTTGATTTTATATATTATATATTATAAAATGTATTTTATATTCAGAGACTTCCCCAAGGTTACATAGATAAGTAAAAGTTAGAGGTGGGATTTCTCCCCAGCCCAAAGTCCAGTACTCTATTCATTATGCCTCTTTTGTGAAAATTTTTGAGGCATCTTTCAAATGTCTCAAAAGAAGAGATAATTCATAAAAATTAATGTTTATGGATCTTTTCACTTAAAAAATACCTTAACTCCCTCCTGGATCAGTGTTTAAAGCTTAATTTTCTAGTTATGTTTAGATGTTTCTTTTTTTAGTCAAAATGTCAACTTCTAAGTGGGTCACTGTCATGAGTGCTAATGAACTGCCTAGAATTCTAACATTACTAATGCTTCTTCTGGAAGAAAAAAGGACTAAAAAAACCCCTCATTTTAAAATGTGCTTAAATTACAAAAGAATTCTTTGCTGACTATCATTCTATCCATCTGGCAGATCTGGGTAAAATTCATCTTCATTTTTTATACCCTTATCTCATCAGTTTACAGTTTAAATTTTGGTTTGTGTAATCTCTAACATCCTGGAAAATGAAGTACCACCTTCTCATCCCTGCATTAAAATCAAAATCAAAGTCAGAGTTGAAGATCTGAACAGCAAACTAAGCTCTGCTGCCATCCAATGCCTCCAGGAGACCTAACAGCTATCCTGGGGATGGGGGCGTGGGGAGGAGTGTGAGATACAACAACGTGGTCTCTGGCTGGGAAGCACTAACCTAGATGCATCAGGCTTTTACAAGGATGCTGCCCATGTGTCTGTCAAGTGATCCAGTCCTCTGAGGGACAGTTTTCCGCTGTGACTGTCAGGGTCCAATTCTTGAAAACTCAGTGAAGAATAAATAAAGGCATGAACTAGTTTCTAGTCACCTTTTTCTGGCCTCAAAAGATTTAGTAACCTTGTAGAATGGCTAAAATTCCATTTTATGTGGCTAAAAAAGAAGCCCCTCAGACCTAATTTTTGATAGCCCACATGTATCATCTACCTTTTCTAGGGTCATGGTAGTATCATGACAGCACACATAATGAAGTAACTTCTATGTGAATAAAATCAATAGCACTACCTGAGCTTTAAAGCTGTCAGCTTTAGAGTCACAATGAAATAACTCCAACTATTGCCTTCCTCATTAGAGTTCTATCCTTATTAAAGACAAATAGCCATATACAAATAGGAAAACAGCTTACCGGTAACTAGTGTATTTTTTCTTTTGAGGATGAGTTTTCGTTCACCTAGGAAAAAGTAGGGGGTGGGAAACATTTTTATAATTTGGTTTTATGAAGTCATAGTCACCCATGCTACACATTTATGTGCAGTGATAACATTTTCAATCAACTACCTAGCTTAATGTTAGCTGTAGTAAATAAACCCTTTAAGATTTTAAGCAAGTAGTTACTGACAATTGGTAATCTACTTTATAAATCAATTCATTTATTTCCTTGATTTATTTGCTTCATAGTTTAGCAGCTTTGGAACCAAAATTTGATTGCCCCCAAGGAAGAAATCAAGCACAGAATACACATTTAAAATAACAAATAGCAATAAATTGTTATAGTACAGGTCCCAGGTCAAAGTCATTCAGAGAATCAGTCTAATGTACTCAGAGAACGATTCAAAGGAGAAAGGCAAAAATGGTCCATGTACCAGGATGAAGGGCTTAAAAAGTATGAAAGACAGATAATGAGAAAGAGAAAGTCCACCCTTAGCACAAAGAAAAACCTTTGTCACTGCAAGGTCAGATTGGCACCCCTTCCGTTCCCAAGTGTGGACAGGACCAAGAAAGGGGCACTGGTGTTTCAGGCTGGGTTCCTGCCTTAAAGCTCTTGGTTACAAACCAATTACCAGTTGCAATTAAAGAGAACATAAGACCAACAATTTAGAAGAAATGCAAAGAAATTTCATTTAAAATGCTCTGATCCATGCTACTAAATAAGAAACAAAATATTTTTGTTAGTATTTCAACATACTTTCCATCTAGATTCATCTGTACTTGTAGAACTGTCATCCAACTGTTTACTGGAAACCTTCTGACTGTAGTCCTTATGAGAGGGGAGGTCTTTAGCTGAAACATGAACATTTTTACATTGATGTAGGATACCTTTAAGTCAGTGACATGATAAGCAGATGAACAAACTCATCTCCCTGTTTCCTTTTTAATACTGGCATACTAAATTGTGGGCAAGAAAGGAATTAAATGAGTTCCCTGATCACTAACATTTTATATTTTAATATAAACTCAACAATTAGTTTGTTTTTAAAATAAAAGAAAATCTGCTTCAGCCTTCATTTTTTCAGCTAGAGAGTTTGATCTGCCATATGCTCTCCATAAACTCCTCTGTAATAATCCTCTTGAATACTGCCAAGCATCTTCCCAGGAGAAGTTACAATGAATTTCCTGCATCTCATGTACTGGTCCTTTGTAAATGTAATGGACTTTTGTTTGTTTGTTAGCACCCCTCGGACTGTACTACTCAGTCATCAAATCTTCCTAACTGGACTGCTGGTTCTCCTCTCTGAGAACAAGGAAATATGTCTTCTATTTATTTTGTAACAGTGCCCCCAGCTTTCCCTCTCCCTCTGCCCTCCACCCGGCACACAAAACACACAATATGGTAGCATATCATCCCTCTGCAGCACAGCTGAAAACAGAAAGAAAGCAAAAAAGCTCTTGAGCAGCCAAAATAGATACCACAAAGTTCATGCATCTTGCTCATGGAGAGGTACCTCAGGCCCACACTTGAGCCTATTTATTGTCAAATTACATATACTGAAATTCTAACAAGCTTTGTTAAATGGTTTCTAAGCCACCACAGAATAGAAGCAGCAACTTAAAGGGGGGTAAAGTGGGTGTTACAGGTAGACATATTGACAATATCGAAAAGTGGGAGCTAATAGCATGGGAAAAAGGAAAAAATATAACAAGCAGATACAGTAAATCAAAAAGCACAGCAATCTGGGCCCATTTAATATAGCAGCAAATAACCCTATAGACTTCAATAGGCCCTGGTGGCATCACTGGAGCACGCCATAATATAATTAATTGATGTTCCTAACAATAAACTATCATCACCAAGAAATGGTTTAAACCCTGGTTACTACACTTTGGCAGCAGTGACAGAATTGGCTTTCAAGCCAGGAAAACCTAGGTTCGAGTTTCGCCTCTGCCTCATGCTGGCTGAGTGACCCATTAGCCTTCTAAGGCTCCAGGTGACTCTGAAGGCCACGTGCTGTTGCAGAGAAGGTGCTGAGCAGCTCAGGGGGAGCAAGCTACCACCTGGAGGATTCCCTGCCTCAGTGCAATCAGACCTCATTCCTACCCTCACACCCTGCTTAAGGTGGCAAGGAAGCATGTAATTAATATACTTCAGAGTGGCTGTTTTTCACCTTTCTGTGTGTCATGGACACCTAGGGGAAGCTATGGAGGCCTCTGGGTGACTTCTCAGAATAATTTTTTAAAATTCATAAATGAAGGAAATGATCAATTTCAGACAGAAATCAATGAAAATAAAGATGTAATTTTTTCTATCAAAGGTCACAGAGCCCCTGAAATCTATGGACCCCAGGTTAAGAACTCCTACTACAGAAGAACTTCTATAAAATATGACTAAATTTTTGAAAATCTTTGGGGTCTGCAGACCTTCAGCTATATGGAAATATCTTTTATTGATAATTATTCAATCCCTGAAGGTTTTGTATAGCTGAGGTTTTGCTACACATAAATTTTCAATAAATGCTGCTTTTTAGGAATGAAAAATAACCATACACAGCAAGTATTATATTGTACAACTCAGCAATAAACAGGTTGAAGTCACAAAAGAAGAATCTCTTCCATGGAAAACAAATTTAGTGTGGCAAAAGGCCAGAGAGCTAAACTAGGCCATTCCAACAAAGGGCACTATTATATGGTATATAAGACCCAATTGATTAAGGAACCTGAGGTCATAATTCTTGGTTCAAACCCCAAAGCAGTGATCTACCAAAGATATAAAGTCCAAAGAGTAACAGGTACAATAGTAGTTCCAGTAATCAGGAAGAAAAAAAAAAACATACAGAACACTGATCACAGGCTCAAAGCAATTTTTAAAAGGCCAATAGCATTATCAAATCATTCTGTCTTCTCCCTCTCTACCCACCCCCCTTTGTCCCCATGACTTTGTTGAACACACATGCTCACATGACAGCTATACATAGGCATTAATATAATTATGTGCTCCTTTACAGCTAAGTTATAATCTAAGGAAATGTTGCTCCAAAGAACTCTGTTTTATTTCAATGGTTATTCATTTAACACTATTGCTAGAGCACCAGGAATTGTTAAAGAAAGCACAGGAATGACTGGAGAAGGGGAAAAGACTTCTAGTAGCCCACATTATTAAAAGTAACTATTAGTTTTTCTAGATCTATGAAATGGCAAGTCATACAGAAACCTAACACGAGCACTTTCTAAACAGCTATAGACTTTTCTTTAATTTAAAATAAATTCTTCATTCTTAACTCCTAATGTTTCCCCTTACCCTGGCCATACTCAGCTGGGTGACATTTATGATCCTGGCTTTCCATTCTTAAGTGTTTGGTTTTCTCAGGGTGATCATCATCTTCCTCATGAGAAAGTTTATTAGATTTCTGGTAGTCCTCAGATGGCAAGCCATCTTTGATGGGAGATTTGTCCTTTTTCTCCCAGGTTTTGTTATCAGTCCCAGAGCAGGAAGCCTTGAGTAAATAAAGATCTGAATGTTCAATATAGTCCTCTGACTTTTTTGCATGTTTCTTCTTTTTCTTCTTCTTCTTTTTGTGTTTGCGAAGGTCAGCTTTGGAGTTGGCTACAGAAAGATCCAAATCCTGATGATGCCTGCAGGAATTAAAAGCCAGGATGAAAAAAAAAACATCACTTCAAAAGAACATGGTGTATTGAGAGTGACCCTAATAAGCTATACCTTATTAGGGTCACTAGCAAATACAGTGGGTAGAATTCTGATTGCAGTAAGTGTGCTTTCATAATGATAATTTAAGAGCTAATTGGGATAGATAAGGAGATTTGCTGGGTGCACCAAATGCAACTACCAATAAAATCACATTCTCCTTATCCTTGGTTACTATGTTATATGCATAACAAAATCCACTCCACCAAAGGTTTGGATACTTTTCCCTGAAACTAATGGTTATAGAAGACAGGACTGAAGGTTGCTTTGCCCCAAAGTTTTAGGTATATCCAAAGGCATTGTTACTTACTTTAACACTACCATGTTCTTCCATATATCTGCCATCATTTATCATTATCATTTTATAAGGTTTCAAGTTTAAAAGACAATGTTAAGTCAGAAATGAAGCAACTTTCACTCTAATCCATTTAACAAAATGTGTGAAAAGATCATTTTACACATTTACAACTAATGAGCTACTTTTTAAAAGCCTCACATTCCTCAATTAAATGTCTCAAATTAAAAAACAAACAAAAAAAAAAGATGTCTCAAATTGAGAGAGAAAAAGTAAACAAAAGGCCAAGGGAAAAAAATGACATCTCAGATAACAGTTCTGAACCAATAAATAAATGTCAAAGATACATTATTTGCCTTTAAAAAAAAAAGTGTTTGCTAACAATGTAAGGTCCAGGACTTCTCTCCTTCATTACTAAATATTTTATTTTTGGTTAAATTTTAAGAAAAGAAAAATAGCAACCCTTAGGAAAGAAAATATTCATTTAACATACCTACAACTGAAGAATAAGGACTTCAGTGCTATCATTCCAATTTTTATATAAAAGTTCCAACTTTTCAAAGTAACCTGTACGTTTACTTTTTCTTTCTTTCTTTCAAAGCAATTGGGGTTACGTAACTTGCTCAAGGTTACACAGACAATTTTTTTGTGTGGGTGTTAAGTCTGAGGCCGGAACTAATCCCAGGTCCCTCCCACTCCAGGGCCAGCACTCTTACTCACTGTGCCACCTAGCTGCCCTGTACATTTACTTTTAGTGGAGTTGTAGAAAATCAATTAAATTAAATAGTTGATGAGATTTCTGGAAGGTGTTTTAGCTTTCTCTGAAATAAGACTCAAAAGGGCTCAAAAAAACAAGGCTGTCAAGTTCAAAGACTATCACTATATCAAATTTTGTTTTGTATAGTTTAAAAGTTTGGAATTTCATGAAAATATACAACTATCAAATTTATTTGGATATAGCAGATTCTTTCACTTTTTTGTTAGGTCAGAAGAGGATCACTAACCCCAAATTAATAAACTTCATTTAAAGAAAACTCATAGATATGCAAATTAAAACAACTCTGACATGCTACCTCATACCTATCACATTGGATAACATGAAAAAAGAGGAAAATGATAAATTCTGGAGATGTGGGAAAATTGGAACACTAATGCATTGTTGGCAGAATTGTGAACTGATCCAACTATTCTGGAGAACAATTTGGAACTATGCCAAATGGGCAATAAAACTGTGATCCAGCAATGCCACTACCAGGTCTGTATCCCAAAGAGATCATAAAAAAGGAAAAAGGACCCACACATACAAAAATATTTATAGCAGTTTTTTTTTGTGGTGGCAAAGAATTGGAAATTGAGGGGATGCTCATCAATTTGGGAATGGCTAAACAAATTGTGGTATATGAATGTAATGGAATACTATTGTTCCATAAGAAACATGAGCAGACAGACTTCAGAAAAATCTGGAAAGACCTGCATGAACTGAGCTGAGCAAAGTGTGCAGAACCAGGAAAACACTGTACATTAGGCAAAAACAGCAACATTAGGCAATGACTAACTTTGTCAGACTTAGCTCTTTTGAACAATGTAATGATCTAAGATCATTCCAAAAGACTTATGATGGAAAATATTATTGACATCCAAAGAACTATGGAGTCTGAATGCAGATTGAAGCAGACTATTTTCTCTTTCTTTTGTTTTTTCTTTCTCATGGTTTTCCCCTTTTCTTCGGATTCTTTTTTCACATGACTAATATGGAAATGTTGAATATGATCATACATATAGAACCTATATCAGACTGCACGCCATCTTGGGGAGAAGAGAGGGAAGGAAATTTTAAACTCAAGATCTTATAAAAGCGAATGTTGGAAACTAAAATTAATTAAAAAGAAGTCAGAGCACTACATACTTACTTGCAACTTCGAGCTCTGTGTTTGTCTTTGGATTTCTTTTTCTTTTTCGATTTTTTGTGCTTCTTTACTCTCTGCTCCTCTAATGGCTCACTTGGCAAGGGTTTGGGGATTTTCTTTTCTAAGTCACTGTCACTATTTTCTATGCTATCGTATTTCCTTTTCCTCGTTTTTACAATTTCATGCTCATGAAACTGACTACAAGGATTTGAACTGTTTTCTTCAAGTGCAATTTTGTCATGAGAATATTTTTCAGGATGTTGAGGAAGAGATGAACAGTGGGACGGGTCTACTTTATTACTGCTTGAGTGATGCCTTTCTTTCTCTTTAGGTGCTGGCTCATGAACCCATTTGCTTTTATAATAGTCCTTGTGTGACCTACTATTGTACTGACTCGATTTGTCATAATCTCGATCACTGTGAGATGGCTTCCACTCTCTACCATCCCTTGAAGAATAAGAATAATAATCGCTGTAATATCTGTATTTGTCCCATCTCCTTGTTCCTTCTGGATAATATTTCTCCCGACTCCAAGACTGTTCACTTTTAGAATGATAATATCTACTTCTTTCCTGATCAGACTTTCCTCTACTTCTAGACTGATAATGGTTATGTTTTCCTAAGGATCTACTGTCAGGGCTGCTGCTTTCATTATGAAAAGGTTTATATTTGCTTCCATTACAGTGTTCTGATTTGTGGCGGCCCTTTTTGGTCCTCTCTTTGCTATAGGAGACCCTTTTTTTGTAATAATGGTTCTCTGTTTTGCTCCTGCTTTGCTTTGTTCGTTCTCCACTGGAAGAACGATCTCTTCGGTTATGATGATGCCCTTTGTCCATTTTTCTGGGGCTACCACCTTTTTCCTTGACTGGAGAATTACTTTGAACTTTTTGTCTAACTTTATTTTCTTCACATCGTTCACCATTACTTTGTTCAGTGCCCCCTTTTGAATAATGATTCTCTACAATTTTATCTAACTGGGTCACAGACAGTTCATTAGTAGATGTGTCTATACTTTTAGAAAAGTCCTTTGTTTCTTTGCATTTTTCAGTACTAATAAATACTAAGAGTTTATTACTATCACATTCAGTGTCAAAATTATTTGAGGGAGTTTGGCTCAATTTTTCCACTATGTCCACTGATGCAGAGTTCAGTGAATTCTCCTTTACTGTTCCCTTTATTTCTTGGGGTAGTATGATCTTCTCATCTGTGAAATTCCCAGGATCACACTGTTTGGGAAACTGATCATCTCCGATGGCTTTCTTGTTAGCATTACAATGACTAATGATATTGGGAATAGATTCTTCTGGTTTTGCTATAATACTTTCAGGAATTTCTTCTTTGGTAGCAATAACAGTAGGATCTGAGGGTGGAAAGGTATTCTTTATTTTGCAGCTAAGACTTGAAGTAACTTTATCTAGTTGTTCATAGGAGGCTGAACTGTTGCTACCAATCACAAGTTCTGTACCATGTTCTTCTTCTGGTGGTTTCTCATTTCCAGTTGAACTATACCAAAACAAAAAAAGGGAAAAGGAAAGGAAAAAAGAGGAAAAGGAAAATTAGCTTGAAATGAAATTTCCGTAGAATCAAACATGAACACACACATTCAAAAAAACTTAGGTATATTTATGTTAGTTTTGGACTAAAAACTGTGTCCTTAGAAAAAAACTTTTAAAAAATACCTATTTATAAAATATACTACAGTAAAATATGCTTAAAATCAATATAAGGGCCATCATCTTTAGATACTTCAAGACTTTAGTATACAATATTCTATTGAGCCCCACCCCAATTTTGGTCCCACCAAATTATAGAATTCTACTATTTCCAAATATCCTTTTTTTTTTTTTTTACTTTTTGGAGGGCAATTGGGGTTAAGTAACTTGCCCAAGGTCACACGGCTAGGTTTTTGTTTGTGTGTGCATTAAGTGTCTGAGGCCGGATCCGAACTCAGGTCCTTCTGACTCCAGGGCCGACACTCTACTCACTGCGCCACCTAGCCGCCCCTATATCCTTTATTTCTACTCAAATTATATCCCAATTGTTAAATTCTGCCTATCAGAAAGGATCAAGTGGCCTGAAGTGCAACTTTTCCCCCCATTTTCCCTAATAATCTAGGATCTGTGATTTTTACCAGAATTTCAGAGATAAAGTTCTCTCAACTAACAACAGCTTATATTTCAATGGGTCTGCAAGCTAATTAATTTGAGTACCCCATCTAACGGGGTATATCATAAACCCTCAATACCTTCTCTTCCTGTGTAAGTCCCATCCCTAAATTCCGTTAAATTTTTATAATATCCCTGGGGACCTTCCTCTATATTTCCTGAAAACATATAAATACAAAATTATCATGTGGGCTATTATCTTGCCCACATGGGTAATTATCCTTCACATTTTGTTTTATCTTTAAATTTCACTGTTTTAATTGACAAAAAGGAGAAATTTAAATTTCATTTTTTTTAATTAACAAAAAGGAGAAAACCAGAACCAAAACCCTTGTAACAAATATGTATATTCAAGACAAACAAATTCCTGCTTTGGTCATGTCCAAAAAAATGTCTCAATCTGAACAGTGAATTTATCACTTCTCTCTCAGGAGGTGAAATGTGTTCATTGTCTTCTGTCCTCTGGAATTCTGGTTGATCATTGCATTCATCACAGTTTCTGAAGACTTTCAAAACTGTTTTCACAATGTGGTTGTGGTACAAAGTGTTCTGCTCAACTCTGCATTTGTGTATCTAATCTTCCCAGCATCCTCTAAAACTACCACTTTCATAATTTCTTAGAGCACAATAGTATTTCATTATATTCATAAACCAGAATTTGTTTAGTCAGTTCCTAATTGATAGGCATTCTAGTTTCCAGTTCTTTACCATACCAGAACAACTATGGGTATGTGTGTGTGTGTGTGTGTACATACACATATATACATACATACATATATACGTATATATATATATATGTACATATGAAAATAGCTAACATCTGCATAGTCCTTACTTTGTGCTAAGCACTGTAGAATGATCTCTTTTGAGTCTCACAACTCTGGGACGTAGTTGCTGTTATTATCCCCATTTTACAATGAGGAAACAGAGACAACGGTTAAGTGACTTGCCCAGGGTCACACAGCTGATAAGTGTTTGAGGCCAGATCTGAACTCATGTCCTACTGATTCTCTACTGGTGCTCTATCAACTGCACCACCTCTCTGCTTTCCACTGGATCCTTTTACTCTTTCTTTAATCCCTTTGGAGTATAGATCTAGCAGTGGTATTGCTGGGTCGAAGATCATACACAGTTTAGTGACTATGGAAGCAGCATTTCAAATTGTTTTTCAGTGATTAGACCAATTCATAGCTCCACCAATAGTACATCAATGTGCCAGGTTTCTCACAGTCCCTACAACATTAGTCATTTTCTTTTTTGCTAACTTTGCCAATCTGAGGGGAGAGAGAAGGACCTTCAGGGTGGCTTTAATTTGTATTTATCTCATTAGTGATTTGGAGCATTTTTCATATAGCTATTGATTGTTTGGATTTCTTCCTTAGAAAACCATCTATTTATATCCTCTAATCAAGTATCAAATGAGGGTATAGTTCTTATTCTTACAGATTTGAACCAGTTCCTTATATGCCTTAGAAATGAGATCCTTGGGGAGGCTAGGTGGCACAGTCAATAGAGCACTGGCCCTGGAGTCAGGAGGACCTGAGTTCAAATCCGACCTCTTAACATTTACTAGCCATGTGACCATGAACAAGTCACTTAACTCCAATTGCCCTTCCAAAAAAAAAAAAAAAAGAAATGAGATCCTTATAAGAGAAACATGCTGTAGGATTTTCCCCTTTACTTATCTGTTTCTCTTCTAATTTTAGCTGCATTGGTCCTATTTGTACAAAAACTTAGAAAAAATTTTATGTAATCAAAATTGCTCATTTTATCTTCCATGAACCTCCCTATGTCTTGTTTGGTCTTCCCTAACAATAGATCTGACAAGTGCTTCTTCTTTGTCCTCTATGTTGTCACCCTTTATGTTATGTGACCAGCCTCCCTTCTCAGATGACATCCTTTATACCTCTTCTCTTGCACAATTCTTCACCAATAATGGGTTGTTTATTCATATCTACCATGTGCACACATGTGCACATACATACACACACACACACACACACGCACACACACACCCCCCCATTACCCTTTGGATTATTTGCAACTTTAATTTTTCAGAGACTGAAGTGCAGAATGTTTGGAACCCACAGAGCACCATAAGCATAATTTTTTTTTAAGCTCAACCTTTGTTTCAGAGAGATGCTTAGATTCATTAAAAGCGCTCCACCTTTTCCAAAAGCAATATATACATACACACATACACACACGTAGCACATATTACACATAAATATAACCCATGTATATGCACATGTATACTCACATGTATCATATTATACACACATATGTATATGTGCATGCATATATATGTATATACACATATGTATATGTGCATGCATATATATATGTATATACACACACCCCTATATCTCACTGGGTCCAATTTTGAATTCGACTGTGAGCTCCTTGAGAGAGGGGATATTTTTTTAACCTTTTTGTATCCCTGGAGCTTAGCACACAGGAGAAGCCTAATAAATGCTTGATGACTATTGCTGGGGAGGCCTCCATCCCCCAACAACAATGTTATCCAAGATATCCAGATCTATGGGCTGCTCATCCAATTGCACATCATCATCTGGACAGTACACATTCTTTATCCACTTGATTTTTTCAGTGTAGATAAAATAATGTGAATGAGTAGACCTCATTTAGACTGTGATGGAATAATGTACTAGAACTTTTCACAATCAGCACAATGTCATCTGTAAACAAGTGCACTGGAAAGATGTCACTGTGCTGGACACCCTCCATGACAGTGGCAATCACATCTCCCTGACTTAGATTGTTACTATATGGAAGAGAGTAAAACAGAATCATCTGTGTTGTTACATCTTCCAAGGATTCTTCTACAATTCTGACACCGACATTGCAGTAATCTTGTTGAAAAAGAGCATTTCAAATAGCATTTCATTCTACCAAAACAACAGCCAACAAACAAGCCTAGTACAGACAGTGCCTCACAGTAAAGAACTGAGCTCAGGAGAGCACTACCTCTGAATACTGACTAAAAGAACCTGGGCAAGTCTTTTAAGCCTCTTGGTTCTCCAGACCAAAGGGGTTAAACAAATGCAGCTGAACCAGATTAAAATGTAATTTGACATCACTAGCCCTGACTATAAATTACACAGAAGGTGATGACTTGCATGGGTAGAGAGTTTTTCCTTCATTCAGGGGTTCTCTATATGGGTGCAATCACAATGTCAATCCCCTACCCCTATCTTAAACAAGAATAATGAGATCCTGCAGTCTTTGTACCTTTGTGACAGTAAAGATACAGTCTGATAAAGAATATCATTTGAAGAAGCCTGCCTATTCTCCAAGGCTCTGTCTTGGTTCCTTTCCTGTTCTCTTCCTCCATTCTCTCTTGGTCACCTCATCAGGTGCCATGGATTCATCTATGTACCTGACTCCCTACCCCAATTGCCTATTGGATATTTCAAACTGAAATGTCCTGGAAACACCTCAAACTCAATGTGCCCAAAACAGAATTCATTATTTTGCCTCTCACCCCATGCCATCCCTCTTCCATATTTCCCAATTTTTTATTAAGAGGTGAGTGGGGAATGTTTCATTTTTTCTACTTGTATTCCCAACACCTAGCAAAGTACCCAGCCTTGACTGTTCACTCTTACTCACCCTACTTAGCTAGTTAGTTACTCACTCTTGTTGTAGAGGTAGAAACAGCATCTCTCACATCCTTTGCCAATCTTTTCATTCACCTAGCTACCACCTTAGTTCAGGCCTTCATCACCTCACCTAAATTATTGCAATAGCCTATTAATTAGTATTCTTCAGATCTTTCACCATTCCAGTCCATCCAACACACTGCTGTCAAAGTAATTTCTCCTTAAGCCTAGATCTGACTACATGACTCCCCCATCCAATCTATTCTAGTGGTCTCCTAATGTCCTCCAGATAAAATATAAAGCCCTCTGTTAAGTTTTTAAAGTTCTATACAACCAGGCCCCAATCTATTATTCTACTTGTGATTAAGCCAAATTGGTCTTGCCTGTGTTTTTCAATTATACCTCTACATAGGCCATTTCTCATGCCCATAATGCACTCTTCTCCTCCCCTTCACCTTAGAGAACACATTTCTTACATCAAGATACAGCTCAAGCACTACCTTTTGCACAAAACTTTTCCTGATTCCTCCAATTGCCTAGTGTCCTACCTCCATAACTACTTGTACTAGTCTATTATTTTATACTTATTATTTATATACTTATTTATACTTATATATTATATATACCATATATGTGTGTGTATACATATATACTTATATGGACCACTAGGTGGCACAGTGGACAGAGTACATGCCCTGGAGTCAGGAAGATTCATTTTCCCAAATTCAAATTTGGGCACAGACACTTACTAGCTGTATGACCCTGGGCAAGTCACTTAACCCTGGTGCCTCAGTTTTCTCATCTGTAAAATGAGCTGAAGAAGGAAATGGCAAACTACTCCAGTATCTTTGCCAAGAAAATCCCAAATGGGTTATTAAGAGTAGGATACAACTGAAAAAATAAACAAAAATACTTATACGTGTATTTGTCTCCCCCATTAAAATGACAATAGCTCCTTGAGAGTAAAGATCATTTCATTCTTTGTATCTCTACCACCCAGCAGGCATTTAAGAAATGCCTTATCACTGCTGGTTATTGATACCTCTATCTAAGATGCCTTGAAATGTGTAAAAGATTCTCTTACCAAAAAAGTGTCCAAAATGTTTTCAGAGAATATTATCCCAACAAGATGTGCTCTTTGCATTTCGTTTTCCTTTGCTATATTTTTCTAAAATTCTTATGCTAATAGTAGGCCAAGAAAGTATAAAATTCACACATTACTTCATGGCATTGCATGTAAAATTCACACATACATCTTTCATTATTGGGTTTGCTGCACATTAAATACAATCAAAACTCAATAATTCAGACTACATTATTTCAATATTTATGATACTACTTTGAATGTGAATAGTTTTTTACAATCCATAAAGCATTTATACATACACACATTTAATCATCTGATTCTCACAAAAACAGTTAGGGCAAGTAGTAATATTTCCAAATAGAGGCAAGGAAAACTGAAGCTGAAGGATGCCAAGTGACTTGTCCTTGGTTACATGGCTAGTAACCAGCTAATAAACTAAGCTCCAGATTTTTCAACTCCTCCTTCCACTTTACTCTGTTGCCTAACTTAGTTTACTTGAAACCAAGAAAATCAACCACACAAACAGATTAGTAATAGGCACATTCATCCTACCCCCAAAAAAACCATGTTCAATTCAAAAGACAGTTATTATGGACCTGACACATGCAAAGCATTGTGTGAGATGTTAGGTCTCAAAGGCAAAAACATCTCCTGTTATAAAATAATTTACATTCTATTCAGGGGGCAAAAAGCATATTCACAAATACTAAAAGGCTGCAAAGGAGAGATAAGGTGAGTGATGTAGGAATATTTGAGGAGGAAAAGAGCACAGCAGTTGAATAAGATGGGCCAAGGATGGCTACATGAAGGAGGCATATGAGTCACAAATACTGGTTCCTCCCTTTTCATACCTTTGCATCTGCTGAGAAAACTGAAGTTTAAAGTCCAGGCTCTAGGGTGCCACAGCCCTTGAGCTACAGACACTCTTCTATCTCTGAACAGCCCCAGGGACTCCAGTCTCCAGAACTATTCCAGGTCAGCAGACTGGTCTTCCATTTTTTTTTTTAACTTCTCAACACCTTCCCCCAAACCCCATCAGATGAAGGCTAAACAGAGTTGGGAATGGGCAACTCCTACAATAAGCAGATCAATTTTGGAGCCTGTGCTTACACCCATCTTATACCTGATCAGTAGAAAGGTAATACTAGGGGCCGCTAGGTGGTGCAGTGAGTAGAGCATCGGCCCTGGAGTCAGAAGGACCTGAGTTCGGATCTGGTCTCAGACACTTAACACACAAACGAAAACCTAGCCGTGTGACCTTGGGCAAGTTACTTAACCCCAATTGCCCTCCCAAAAGGCAAAAAAAAAAAAAAAAAAAAAAGATAATGCTGATTTTCTGACAACCCCTTCAGGTATGATGGATGTTATTCTAACTAATGCCATAGGATTCATTTTTACCATGGGGTCCCCCTAGGCAAAGCACTAGGCTTGAGGCTTCTGTACCTTCATTGTTCCTAGAAATTGGCTCAACAATAGCACTCAGCACTAGGTTTCCATCCTTGCTAGGCCTCTGACTTCAAGTTGTTCCAGTCAACTACTTCCCATCTCAGGAGTAGCAAGGATATCACAAAATGTTTTTGGATGGGACCTGTGATTTCATTGTTGTACAGAGCTTCCCAAAAGATCCCTCCAGTGATACAGATCCTTCAATTCCTTAATAATTTGTAGTCTTAAGAGAGATGCCTGGCAGCAGCTACACATTAGTAATACATATTCATCACAGAAGGATCAGAATCCTCCTGTTTTCAAATCCTTAGTTACTGATTAGACATCAATACTTTAATCAATCTTCAACCTCACTGATATGGGTGCTGCTTCTAATATTTGACAAAAGTTAAGACACATCTTTTTAACCTGTAACTTCTGTCCATGGCCTTTCAATATATCCTTCACAGAGGGTCCATCCAACATGTTGGAAGCCTCTTGATACTATGTCAATGTAGCATGAAGGTTGCCTATAACTTATCTCTCACTTTTAAGTACCAACCAACCTTTTCAGAAGTCATAAATTTCTTCGATAACCTTTTTACCACTTATTCTATCCAATTCTTTGTTAATACATTTTAGCCTACTAGCATTCACCATACATCTTTTGTATGCTCTTTGGATGATTCACAACTTGAAGTCTTCAAAAAGTGTTATTCCAAGACTTAGCCTGAAAACATCACAAAAACACTGGTCTTAAAAGATTATTAGCCTTGAAAATAGGGGCAGAGTCAAGATGGCAGAGTAGAAACAGGACCTCCATGCACCTCCAGCTTCTACCCCCTCCAATTCATCTAAAAGGTGGCTATGAACAAACTTTGGAACTACAGAACCCACAAAATGACACAGAGAAGCTAAACTCCCACCGAGGACAGCCCGGAACACTGGCAGGAATAGGCCTGCACAGTGCTCTGGAAGGCAATTCCAGCCCTGCTTGAGCCAGAGGTTTTAGCCCCAGGGTGGCCTGACAGAGGCTGGCTGGAGGGACTTCAGATCACCAGTAGCTGTGGTGGTTTCCAGAATTATCAACACATAGATGAGAGGGCAGTGCAGTGTGGATACTGGGATCCAGTAGTTGGGAGTATGGTTGGCCTTTGCCCCCAGGGCGAGAAGCTGCTGAGGCCCCCCTGGCAAAGCCTCCACCATGTAGCAGCTTCAGCTCCTGGCCTACAAACTGTAGGGGGACCAAGCAACCAGTCTAAGGGGTAATCGCTCTTGCTTTAACCTGCTTGGATCTGGATTGCAGTCTAGGGTGGAGGTCTTGGGGTATGTGAGCAGCTTGCCAGAACATGTGGAGGCTTCAGAGAAGGCAACCAATTTATACCTTTGGTAGCTGAGAAAACTCCAAAATTTGTGACAAAGCTCCCCTGTCTGGTGGCAGAGTCCTACTGTGGCAGAAAGCCCAAAAGTCAAGTAATCGAGTGAAACATGAACAAGCAAAGGAAGCAAACCAAGCAGGGCAATCTAACTTTACACTCCTATTTTGGGGACAAAAAGGACCAAAGCATGGAACAGGAGGAAGATAGTGAAGTTAGAACTCCTGCACCAAAAGCTTCCAAGAAAAATATGAGCTGGTTAAAGGCCATAGAGGACCTTAAGAAGCAGTTAAGAGAAGTGGAGGAAAAATTGGGAAGAGAAATGAGAATGATGTAAGAAAATTATGAAATGAGAGTCAACAACCTGACTGAGGAAAATAACACCTTAAAAAATAGATTATTGGGGGCAGAGCCAAGATGGTAGAGTAGAAACAGCACTTCCAAGGCACTCTCCCCCACACCACTTCCAAACCATGTAAAAGATGGACTCTGAACAACTTCTGGAGCTCCAGCACCCACAGAACAACATAGAGAAGCTAACCTCCCACTGAGGAGAACCCAGCAGCCCTGCAGGGAGGAGCCAGTGCAGTGCTCTGGGAGCAGCCAGCGAAGCGCGCTGAGAACCTTCAGCACAGTGCTCTGGGAGCATAACCCAGGCTTGCCTGAGTTGTGGTTTTAGCCCCAGGGCGGCCGGCCAGCAGCCAGCTAGAGGGACCCCAGAACCCCAGCAGCTGTGGTGATTCCAGAATTATCAACACAGATATGCCTAGGACAAAGTGAGAGGTTAGTGCCCTTTGGACTTTGGGACCAGTATTTGGGGAATGTGTTGGCTTCTTCCCCTGGGGGCAAAAAGCTCCTGAGGAGATGCGGCACAGAAGCCATTTTGCGGCTTCAGTGGCAGCTTCAACTTCTGGTCTGTGAACTGTAGGGAGATCCAGCAATCAGTCTGGGCGGGGTAATCACTCTTGCTTTAACCTCCCTGGATCTGGATTGCGGTCTGAGGGGGAGGTTGTGGGGTGGGTATCCAGCTTCCTGGAGCGTGTGGAGGCTTAATAGAGGCCACCCAACTAATACCTCCAGAAGTTGTGAAGACCCCAACATTTGGGATGGAAGCTCCCCTGTCTGGTGGCAGAGTCCTACTGTGGCAACAATCCCAAAAGTCAAGTAATTAAGTGGCAACATGCCTAGGCAAAGGAAACAAAATAAATAGAAAAATTATTTTGGGGGCAAAGGGGATTGAAGCATGGAACAGGAGGAGGACTGTGAGGTCAGAACTCCTGCACCAAAAGCCCCAAATGAAAATACAAGCTGGCTACAGGCCATAGAGGACCTTAAGAAGGACTTTAAAAATCAAATAAGAGAAGTGGATGAAAAATTGGGAAGAGAAATGAGAAGGATGCAGGAAAAGTATGAAACGAGAGTCAACAACCTGACTGAGGAAAATAACACCTTAAAAAATAGACTAACTCAAATGGCAAAGGAGGCTCAAAAGGGCAATGAGGAGAAGAATGCCTTAAAAAGCTGAATTTGCCGATGGAAAAAGAATCTCAAAAGCTCACTGAGGAGATTCATTCCTTCCGAGTTAGACTGGAGCAAATGGAAGCTAGTGATCCACCAGGCCCTTCTGGAAAAGTCGAAGGGGGGGTGGGAGAAGATATGGGGGAGAGCAGATTCAAGGAGGGGACATCTGGTGGGACCAGATATTTTGGGGTGGTGGGTAGGGGAAAAACAGGGAGAAAATTTGTAACTCAAAATCTTGTGGAAATGAGTGATGTAAACTAGCAGTTAATAAAGCATTTGATTAAAAAAAAAAAAAGGTTAGCCTTAGTTTTAGGGGAAAGCTTGGAGTCATGAAAAGCCCTGCACAATTTCCCAAAGGCAATCCAGCCCATTCGCCTTCTCCTGTTCAATTCTGGGCCCAGCTCATTCACCATCCACAGTTCCATGAGTCATCCATCCAACTGTATCAGAGCCGAGTCAAGAGGTAATTCTCTACCTACTTGTATGATTTATTTATGGAATGATTTATTTATGAGGCTTTATAACATGTCAAAAATTGCTACAATGAATACAATGTCATCCCCAAACAGGAGAATCTGGGTGACCATCAGTATTTAGAGGAAATTCCTTAGTGTCTACTAGCTCTCATCCAGGAGGATAGCAAGCACTTTGCTTTATGCCACATCTAATATTATTAATTGTAAGGGCAATAAAAAAGTTCTCTATCAAAATTAAATTTTGATACATTTTTATTATATCTGGAGATACTTTTCTGAAGGAGCCTTTAAGGTGGCTTTGCTCTGATTAAAATTCTTCTTTTATGGTCAAACAGTCGGATTTGATGTATTTTTCAATCATGTGACTCTAAATTTTTGGTCTGTTATAGAACATTGTTTGCTAAAGGCTTACTGCTTATTTCTCATTCATTGCACCCGTCCTTGGTGCATATAGAAATTATTTTTGGAAAAGTTTTGTAAAGCTAGCATAAGAGTTATGGTAGGGAAGCTAGGTAGTGCAGTGAATAGAGCACCGGCCCTGGAGTCAGGAGGACCTGAGTTCAAATGGGGCCTCAGACATTTAACACTTACTGTGTGACCTTGGGCAAGTAAGTCACTTAACCCCAACTGCCCTGCCTTCCCCCCTCCAAAAAGCAAAAAAAGAAAAAAAGAGTTATGGGCATAGGAGTTAGTCAATAAATGCGATTTTTCAGTCACTTAAAAAATAATATCTATAATTTTTTTCTAAGCACTTCTCTCAGATGTCTGGAACATCAATCTCTTAATTCCTTCAAAAGGGTATCATCTTCAGAATGTACCTCCACTTTGTAAACTTGGTTTAGTCCAGTTGCTCTCCCCATTTTTGTTTTCTTTAATGTTCTTTCAACTTCTTTAGCAATACATTCAGGAGTGTGATGTTAAATGCAAAATCACTGTCACTGGTAGAGGAAAATAGGTTTATTATAGAAATCTTGATCAATCTTTTCCATTATTCATCTGTTCATTATATTTTAAGCTTTACCATTAAAGGCCATCAGGATTATCTGGCCAAGTTGGATCTCTAGTCAACCTTTCTGTAAATGTTTTTTCTTACCTTACTTCTTACTGTTTTATAAGCCATAATCTTCCACTATTTTCCTTACAAATGAGTTTATATTCCAACCTGGCACTACAATTGGTTGCCATATCTCTGCTTCACAAGGAAACCAAATGTTTGCTGACAGGATATTTTTGGTCTCTTCTGGTTTCCTTGGTGAGACGAATGATTTTTATATCGATTAAATTTCCTTAGGAACCAGGAATAGTCTGTATCAATATCTGTTCTTTTATCTATTTTACAGTATCTCATCTAAATAGATGAGGCTGGAGTTACCTCAATTTTATGCCATATATTCTAATTTTTATTCTTTCCTATAATTATTATTGATTTTGATCTTTTGTTTTATGAAGTAGAAGATGATTTGTTTATACATAGATAGCTGATTCTGAAATGCCAACATCAATAACCAGCTGTTTCTCATCAATTCAAATAAATTCACTTTTTCTTGGGTGAGATTACTTGCTGCTTTGCCACATCAAGCACCTTTCAACTTTCTTAAAGGAAGTATTCACTTTATTCGTGAGGCCTTCGTATCATCTACAATCCTTTGGCCCCTTTCATTTCTTAATTTTGAACCACATTTTTCAACTTTTTTTTCCCTTCCTTCCCTATGTCATATTTATATTGCAGTCATTAAAGTGTATTCTCATTTAATGACTGAATTATTTTATGTAGTGTTTCCCTACCTTCTCCTCTCCTGCAATAGTCACAAGACCATGAGTTACAATTATTTTCAGTGGTCTTTTTGCAAATGCAGATCATGAGCACTGCTTATCATCTGATAACCAAGTACTCCATGAAATGATGTTTCTTAATGCCTTAGGATATTGGCTAAAACTCACTCTATCACCTCTTTTGCCTTTCCAAGAAGAACTGATAAGCTATCCTTTTATTTAGCTGACATATTTTGGTTTTCCAGTTTTCTTTATAGAAAGAATATTATGATTGAGATGATTTAGTTCATCCAGTATTATGTCTACTCAATTACTAGACAACGTTTTTTACATTTAAAACAATCAAGAGGCAAGTTAATGTTTACAGAGGGTCTAAAAACTGTAATTCTTAGCACATTTCACCACCTTTTTCTGTAATTGTTACAATCATGGAAGAAGCAGAAAAGGCTACACAAAACTATTGTGTGTTTCTGTTTCATGGATAGCCACAGACAAAAATTTCTTCCCCAACTGGCCAATTTACTTAGGATGAGACTTTCTGAATGTTGTTTTTTTCAAAGTGCTTTTTAGTAATTGAGATGATGTTTTCCTCTATAGAGGAAATGAATCACAGAGCAAAAATAGGTAAGAGCAGAAGGGAAACGGGAAAGTCGAGACAAAGATCAACCAAGATAATGGCTGCAACAATACTTATTCATAAACAATCTGGATAAAACTGTTATTCCAGGAACTCTTTGTGGACCTGTGATGAATCCACAATTTTCTTTGAAGTCTGACTTCATTGTTTTCTTCTGAGTTTGTCTTGATCTTTGCTAACTAACACCATAATAACTTTCTACAATCAGGTTTTTTTGGTTTGCTCATTTTTCTAGGCTACTTCTTGGCTTTTAAACTTCATGTTAAAGTTACATTCTGCTCCCAGTGTGGAGGAGGCACTATCCTAAGTTTCAGGTTTTTCACACTCCTGTTTTCTGAGCTAGCTCTGAGAGTCTCTAAGTTTTCAGTTCTTCCAAGGTGGTATGATCTAAGGAGAGGTGTGGTCACTGTTCTCCTAGTCTGTGCTCTGGTCTGTAAGTCACCATAAGCATTCTTCTCCACCCTGGAATTGTGATCCGGGCCCCTGCTGCCCTGTGGCTATAAGTGCTTCTACTCCTTATGACCCTGGAATTATGACTCTACTGCTGCTCTCCTGAGGTCACAAGCATTAATGTTCTTTTCTGCTTTGAACCTGAGACTAAGGCCTCTGCTCCCCCATGAACAAGAAGTACTCTTCTCTGCCCTAGAACTCTGACCCCAGCTTCTCTGTGTCCTAGGACTTAGTGCTTCTCCTTGTCCTAGGACTGCAACCCAGAACTGATGGGCAATGCAACAGGATCCTAAATCCAGTGCCAGCAAAGAGCCCCCATAATTTCTGTTGGACCAGTTGTCCAACCCCTTTACCATCCAGAGGCTGAGAACTCCTGAAGCTGCTGCCACCACTGATGCAGCCACCCCCAAGGCCCACTGCTGACTTGCTAAAGCGCATTCTGTGCTACACTGGGGTCCAGGCCCAACCACCACCTTGGTGAGACAGACCTTTTCTGATGACCTCCCAAGTTGTCTTGGGCTGGAAAATTGTTTCACCCTGACCTTTTGTTGGTTCTGCTGCTCCAGAATTCAATTTAAGGCATTATTTTAAAGTCATTTGGAGGGGAATTTAGGAAAGCTGAGGTAAGTCTCTGATTTTACTTCACCATATTCTAAGACTGCTATTCCATGTTACATTCTATGATAAGATCTGTAGCCTAGAGTTGAGTGAAAGGAAAGTCATTATTACAAGTCATGAAACAAGTACTATGATTTGAATATTTGAGGAATACATGACTGTCCTAAAATTTATAATGAATGTTCCTGATAACTTTCCTAGTTTTTCTGTGGAAAAAAATGAGATATCATTCCATAATCATGACAGCATGGGTGCTGGCCTAAAATGAAACCCTAAACCATTAACTTGCAGCATTAAAACAGTGGATGGTGTTAGAACCAGTTTACAGAATTAAGTTATTTGAAAGAGAGGAGTACTTATAAGTACCTTAGCTGACAAGAGAACTACTGAAAGGATGTACTAATTAAAGATAGAAAGACAATTACAAAATTCACTTCACAAACAAGGCAGACTGAAATTAGAATTACAGTTTTATAGAAGCAAACAAGCAGAAGAGACCTTAGAACTTATCTAGTCACACCCCATCACTCTTGAATGAATCCTCTATACAACATCCCCCCCAACTCATCGACTAGCTTTTCTTGGAACCGTTCCAGGTCCAGAGACTACTCATTATGACACATTTAATTGTTAGTAAGTTCATTGTTAGAGCAAGCTAAAATGTTTCCCTATAGTTTCTACCCACTAGTCCTGGGGAGAAAAAAATTACATAGAATAAGTCTAATTATCTTCTATATGACAGCCTATTAAATTTCTAAAGACAGATATCATGACTCCTCTAAGTCTTCTACAAACTAAACATCCCTCAACTCTTTCAGCCATTCTTTATACAATATAATTCCAAATTCCATCACCATTCTGTTGAAGAATGAAAAAACATTTTGACATTGTTCTCCACCAATCTTACTTCCCCAATCACACTTCCAATCCCTCTCTCAAAAAATCTTAAAAGAAAAAAGGAAGAAACTTTTCATTCACAGATCCTTTTGGGAAGAATGAACTGTATTCATTGAGGGATATGATGTAAATCTTAAGTTTTCTTTCTAATACTCACTATAAAACATTAGATATAAATATTCTACTTCTTTCTTAAAGAAATACTATCATCACTTTGCCCAAAAGATCCCCAACCTTCCAGAAAGTAAAGCAAGTATTTTTGTCTTAATCCATGATCTTACTAGCTTTTATTGGTCATTACTAATGGGCCCTTTTTATTTTGGATTCTATCTCCCCCTTGGAAACATAATTTAATATTTGCCAGAATTCCTGCTGAGCATTAGGGCTCTACAATTTAGTTTTGACTCTCTGGTATGAATTCAACCAAATATTCATCTGGTATTCATCCAAAGAAAAATTTAAAAATCACAGAATATCAGGTCTGGAAGGAACCCTAGAACCAATTTTATCTGACTCCTCTCAAACTCCCAACATAATAGAAATAAGGAAAAAGAAACTCAGAAAAGCTTCCTTAGGGTCACACAGCTAGATGGCACCAAAATTGGGGCCAGAATTCTGTATTTCCAGATTCCCAGGGCAGTGCTTTTTCTGTGATACCCCTGCTGTGGAAGGAGGGATTAACAACTGTCTTTGGCTTTCTGAGGAAGGGCTAGTGATAAATGCTGAACCTGTTCCCGACTGATTACAATATCTTCTCTTTTCCTAGATATATAATTTACTTAGCCTCAGGTTTTAGGAGTTCATCTATGCTCAAGTCCAACAGTTCTTCATTTAACTTGCTGCCTTTTTACTTACAACTCAGCCTTTCATGAAGTTTTGTTGCCTAAAGCACTCTATTCTACCAGTATCCTCTTAGAAACTCAGTATAAAAGACTTTGCTGCCCCAGAGAACAGCTAGCATCATTAACCCCTAGAGTTTGGGGCCTATTTTAGCCAAGACATTGGTCCCCACAGTACATCTTTTACTCTACTAGAATTAGGTAAAATTTATTAGGAAGGTTTTTAAAGGTAAAAAAAATGGCCTCAGATTTGATTTATTTTCTAAGGGCTAAATAGCCAATTTGTGATTTATAATAACCATCTGCAAACTATTAAGCTGAATTTTTGTGAATCAAATAAGCAGAAATCATCATTTTTTCAAAAACCAATCTGGGGGTGATAATCATTATTAGTTAAAAATTCAATACAATGGAACAAAGTGAATAGAGTACCCTCCAAGTAAAGAAGTGGTAAAAAAATTATATGGAGAACACATTTGACCAGGAACTAGGAGATCTAGATTCTGGGCTTAGCTGAAACATAGCACCTTTGGTGAGTAATTTAACCTCATGATCCTCAGTTCATCCATCTCTAAAATAGGGGGCTGGAGCAGGTCATCTCTGTAAAGGCCCTAACTTCCTATTATTCTAAATAATGTAAAATCTTGAAATAAATCACATGGTACTTATTTACCCTAAATAGAAGATCCCTTTACTTCTGAGTGGAAATATATTTTATACCTTCATTATTAGTTACAAGATATATGGCATAGGGCAGCTAGGTGTCGCAGTGAGTAGAGCGCTGGCCCTGGAGTCAGAAGGACCTGAGTTCGGATCCGGCCTCAGACACTTAACGCACACAAACAAAAACCTAGCCGTGTGACTTTGGGCAAGATACTTAACCCCAATGGCCCTCCAAACGGCAAAAAAAAAAAAAAGATATATGGCATAAATATTTGCATTATTATCCAAAATACTACCTCAACATTTCAATTAGTACCATATCAGTCAAGAAAAATGTTTGTCTCACATTGTCTCCTCTAAATTTTCTTTCCGCACTGAAACAGTAATCGCTAGTAGTGGCCAAGGCTTCTTCAGAGCAGACAAAGGGCCTGAGGGGAATTCAAGTCTTTGCTCATAACTAGGTTTAGAAGATTCACTTCTCTTTCATGGCTCAGCTGCTTACTTCCCACCCACCTCCCCCACAGGGAGCACAGGGCTGCCTTCTTCCCAGTAACTCTTCAGCACTGGTGGAAACAGTAGAACAATGAATGAGAGCTGTGGCATCTTCTTATACCTTTTACCCTGGATCAAAACTGCTTTAGTTTGAAAGGCTACTCTAAAAAACAATGTCCGTAAATCATCAAGACAGACGGAATTACTGAAAAGAAGTGTTAAGACCCACACTTTGGTTACTGTGGTACAGGTTCTAGCAACTGATTGTACTTCCTCTATGACTAAGATGATTTTCAAGAATTGCTGTGGCTGAAAAATTCATCACCTGTGGCCAACCTGGTAATGAATATGCCAATATTTCTGCCACCGACTGCTATGTAACTCTTTGGCAGTTACACAGGCAGGGAAATCTCAAATGGCAGGGAAAATCTCAAAGATTAATGAAGGGTGGCAGACTGCAGGTGCTTCCCTTCACACTCTTGTCACCACTGTTTAGAGTGAAAATACCTAAGAGAAAATGGGGAAAATTACATAGGTAAATATGGTACTTAAGTGTATAAAAATACTATCATTATTAATGATGTACTATGAAGTTATAATCCTCAAAACGAGGACAGCAACCTCAATTACAACTGAAAAGAGAGGCTATTCAGGAAGAAGACATGCTAGCCTGAATGAGTTTAATTTAAATGGACTGTCAGACTCATGTACTTAAAAAAAGTAGAAAATTTGGCACACAAAAACTAAATTTTTGGAAAATTCTCCAAGTTATTCTATGATATTAAGAGGTCATTTCAGGAAATCACATGCAGATCAGTTAAAATGCACAAGTAGTATAGTAATAAAGTGAAAAAAGTCACTAATATTTGTTTAAATACTACAGTTTTAGTAGCCAACAAGACTTATGACAAAGGATTTGCATTAAGATTATTTATTCTTGGGGCAGCTGGGTGGCTCGGTGAGTAAAGCGCTGGCCCCGGAGTCAGAAGGACCAGAGTTTGGATCCAGCCTCAGACACTTAACACACACACAAACAAAAACCTAGTTGTGTAACCTTGGGCAAGTTACTTAACCCCAATTGCCCTCCAAAAAAAGCAAAAAAGCAAAAAAAAAAAAAAAAAGATTATTTATTCTTGGATTACCTTATATCATCAGTCAAGCTTTTTAATTTGTTGCTGAATCTGAAAGACTCTACAATTCTGTCTTCTGGGAGTGGAGGCAAAGAAGTAGGCATCAACTAAAATAAAAAACAAAATACCTCTTTTAAATATACTGGTGGTACAATTCTTTTCATCTGTTGGTGCCTGAAATACCATTACTATTAAGTTTAAAGCCACCTCTTTAAAATGTGTAAACTGATGACACTCACCTTTCCATGTAATCCATTTGTCTTAGAAAAGAGATTTTCTGAATGTTTAGCAGGCTTGACTTGGCAAGTGGGATCATCAAATGACAGTCCATTTTCTTTAGGTTCACTATTCTCTATACTATTAGCACCATTTACTGTCACAGTTTCTGGCAGGTCATGATGAGAAGCCTCATCATCTTCAGCATCTTGACAGGAAGAACAAGAGTTTGGGAGTATACCAACTCCATTTCCAGTCAGAAGTCCATTAAGAGGTTTTGCATGGCCATTCTCCTTACCCAGTCCCTTGGACTCCTCATCAGATTCTTCTGAAGACTCTGCACCATAAGGGACCAGCACACTGGAGGTGAGCTTGGACTTGCCATTCATTACTGGCTTGGAACAAGATTCACTAGGTGTGATCTGTTTTGATACTTTAGTAGCAACTGACATTGTCGATGCATTTGAGGTAGATTGTAATGCAGAAGAATTAGTAATGGTAGATGAGGGAATGGACTTGCTGAGGTTTTCTAAAGAACTGTTGTGAAGATTAGTTTGAGACTGACCTTGTCTAACAGGCAACTTGTTATGAATACTGATAGTGATTTTTTGCTTCTTGGGAGGCTCAGGAATAATTGAGGGTCTGTTAACTGTCCAGTTTTGAATAGAAGCTGAAGCAGGAGCAGGACTTGCTCTGTTTAAATTAGAATTACTAGCACTTGCTACAGAACAGCTTGGAGTTTCTTTCAATGGTCCAGTCCCATTTAAGTGATTAGAATTCTGCAAATAAAATATTATAAACAATTGAGTATTTCAATCACACAGACACATACATACATACACTTAGGTCCAAAGTTGTATACAATTACATATTTTTTTATCACACATTCTTTTAAAAAACTAATCAGAAGCTTAACATAACAGAAAACATTATCTTCTCTTCCATCTCTCCCCTCATCTAATTTCCCCCTCTTCACTCTTCTCCCTTCTAGCACCCTTATCTCTTTTTACCCTTCCCCCACATGTACATCCACCCATGCACATACACTTAGAATCACAAAATACATTTTCTTCCTTTGGATAAATGGATCTTTTCATTGGGGAAGACAGCTATGGAGGACTGCAAGAATCAGACTTCTTTGATTGATACACACACACACACACACACACACACACACACACACACACACACACACACACACGCTCACTAAGTAAGTTCTCAACTTTGACAAGAAGGAAGAAATGCCTCCTGACATGTGGGCCACATTTTTCTTCCTTGAAAGAGTTCCTAGAGGGCCGATTCCTTTCTACAAGTAACTTACTTCCACTCATCCACTTAATCATACCATTTGCCCTCAACACTGGGAAATGTCACCCAAGAATTAGAGAGACACTTTGTATACCCCCTTTACAGCCAAAACTTACTTTTTTTTCAGAGTTGAAAGGGATCTCATTGGTCATTTAGTTCAGCCTATAAATTAACAAATTAACAGCAAGGAGTTTGTATTCTATCTATAAAATGTTACCTTTATCATATGAGGAGGAAGTTGCGGTCCAATAAAGCCTGACACAGTCTGTTTACTATTGACTACCCGTTGATTGATCACTGGCCGAGGAGAAGACTGTCCTGGAGTATGAATGGAATGAGTGTGTTCACCTCCATTTTTCACATCATGGGACCTAGAAATGAAACAGTGAGACTATTTATATTATACTGCCAAGAACAATACAAAGAGCTTCTCCTTGGAAAGAAAACTACACATTGCTATTCAATTTGTATATAAGAAACCTAGCTCTAAGGCAGAATATGGCAATCTTCTAAACTAAATAAATATTCAGCTGTTGATTCTTCCAATAGCCTACTAAAAGACAAAAAAATCTGATAACCTTATTTCAGCCTTGGTCCTAGTATCTGCCAGCAAAAAAGTCAGTATTTCAAAATAATTTATTTTAGTGGATTGATAAATGATATTTTGTTTATAATCAAAGTACCTGATATAAAAGAGGACATAAGCTTGCTGGTTAAGCACTGATCTGATGTCACTGGTAGAAACAATGGAATCATTCATCTGGTACCATTGTCCATTACTAGCCTGCAAAAGAAAATGAATGAAATCCTTAAAGTGGTTATAACTGGATAAGAATAAAATACCATAGACAGGATAATTCACTTTAAAATAATAATAAGAAGGGAAGAAAAGACTATAAAGTTCCTTAAATATACTTCAATTTTTTTAAATGTTAAATTTGAAAGTTTAATAATTTACCTTTATGTAACAGTAGTAATGACCAGCATGACAGCTAAAACCAGTATGCACTAACACTGCATATAGAACATAAATAATTGGTTCTCCATTAGGTTGAGACATATACGGTCGAATATCAAGATACTCAGGATATTTCACATCCTAAATAAAAGTGGGAAGAGAGAAAAAAAGTCATTTCTGAATGCAATATTTTACTTAATAGCTTTAGAACAATTTACAAAGGATAGTTCTTATAACTCAATTAAAAGTACAGTGAAACCCTTCTATACTCCTAAAGTAGGGGATTAAGAGTAACACTTCCCTTATGGGCTGTGTTGTTATATCAAAGGTTTAATAAATGTAATTGTGTTTCAATGAACATGACTTAACCTCTGAGTTTATGCAATTTCATGTTAAGATATAATCCTACTACATTTATCCCCCCTGTTTCGAAATAGATTCAATAGAGATTAAATGAATTTTCTGAAGAACAATGTTACAGTCATGATGAAAATTCCTGTGTTTCAGTCTCCTAAGAAGCGGTCAGAAATTAGGTAACAATGGCAATAAATTCTTGATTATTCATAAACTAATAATTTTCCTTCTCCCTCCTGCTGCCTACCTTTTGATCACTTTATTGCTCCTTAGCACGTCCACCAGAGGGGTGGGAAGGAGAAGGGAAAGAAAGTGAAACTTAAATCAGTCAATGTTGCTACTATTGAGAAACTCAAGTAAAAAAGAC
This sequence comes from Gymnobelideus leadbeateri, assembly GCA_011680675.1. Taxonomy (NCBI): domain Eukaryota; kingdom Metazoa; phylum Chordata; class Mammalia; order Diprotodontia; family Petauridae; genus Gymnobelideus; species Gymnobelideus leadbeateri. The sequence continues at coordinate 59,360 of WOXC01001934.1, read as the reverse complement.
TTTGGAAGAGAAGTAGGCTTAGTTAGGTATGGGCATTTTCTGTGAATTTCCCTTTTCAAAGCTCTCCCTATCTTCTCATTACCATGTATAATGGAGAGCTAACTATAGTCTGAAACATAGATGATATTTAGTAGTTCTACCATAAGTAATTATCAAATAATCAAGTTAACCAACTGAATTAGCAATTATCTAAAGTATATGCTAAAGGAAAAATAGCTAGCTGGCACTGTGGGTAGAGCATGGGACCTGGACTCAGGAAGACCTGAATTCAAATCCTGCTTCAGACATTTATCTAGCTGTGTGACCCTGGGCAAGTCACTTAACCTCTTTCAACCTTTATTTCCTTATCTGCAAAATGGGGGTAACAATAGCACCTACCTCCCAGGGTTGTTGTGAGGATCAAATGAAATTAATTTATAAAGCACTTTGCAAACCTTAAAGCACTATATTATTAGCTATATTGTTATTACTGTTTCTTTAATACTGTTTATTCTCTCTCCCAGTAGGCTGCAATGAATCCCCTACACTATAAGGACAAAGAAAGGACACAGAAAAATCAAGAGACAAAACAATTTAGTTACAGATTAGTGTTGGTTTGGAGCTACTTATGAAGTGCTAACACTCAAGATCTGAAAAATCTGAACACAAAGACGGGAAATACCATCTACACACCTTGGCGATTTTTCCACCACTGAAATTTGCAAAGCGTTTCAAAGACAAGGTAAGAACATTAGATGATCTATGTATAGTAAACCTCTTTGACGCTGGAACCATCTTTTTACACCTTAAAAGAAGCACAAACAGTTAGTCAAACTTGAGATGAATGTCTTCTTTGGTACTTCATGTTCTTACTTGCTCAAAAGATAGGGCTAATATTTTCTTCAAACTTCCCAAATTAGTTTCCAAAAGAAGTTTAGAGTTCAATGCAGTGAGAGACAAAGCTCAGAGTATACGATGAACCCTAAAACAGACAAAATCATAATGAAATTAAACTTGAAACTTTTCAAAATGATTTTCTGAAATGAGCATTTAACAAAGTCCTGTAGATTTTTCCTCAGGACTTCTTAGATCTGTGACCTCCATCAATATGGGCACTCACTGCAGCGATACAGATCATGAGCTATTTCTTCCCTCTCTTGTGCAATTCTTGTCCAAGTCCTCCCAAAATTCTCTAAAAGGTCCCCACTCAGCATGCAAGGATCTGGTATTTTATACCCCATTGGTCTTCACATGGGCTTTCTATCAATTGTCCTTCACTCTCACCACAAGACTACCCTCTCTCCTTTTCTAGTTACACATCTTTGTCTGATGACATCCTTTACATCATTTCTTTTGCCCAGTTCTTTGTGGATAATGTACTACAACTTACTCATGGCCACCAGGTACCACTTTATTGCCCTTTGGGTAATACAATTTAATTCTTCAGAGACTTATGTTCTATGACTTGAAGCCAGACAGCCTCACCAGAAGAATACTATTAAAAAGATGGGCCTTTGTTTCAAGGAGATTCTTGGTAGGAGTCTTTAAAGGCACTGCCCAATTTCCCAAAGGCAATCCTGTCTACTGCTCCTGCTGTTCAATTCTAGGCCCAGCTCAGCTGCAGGTTTTTAGGAAATTTAAAAAATCAAGACACTCCAGATTGTGGTCAAACAATGTAAATGTTACTGATATGTTAATTTTTTTCTACATCTTTCCTAAAACTAACAGCAGGAAATAAAATACTTTTTGTAACTTGTAACAAAATAGAAAGTTTAAATTTCTAAAAATCCCTCTAGTAAGTTATAAAATCAAGTAAGTTGAATTACAGAAGACATGAAGGATCAATGTGAAATGGTCTTCTGAAATGTCAATAATATTCACTCTATTGTAGCTGAGAGAACAATGGATCTGAAATCAAGAAGTCTGCCTGGGTTCAAATTCTAGCTCTGATTCTTATTTAGCCATGTGACCCTGGTGAAGTCACTTAACCTCTGAATCTCAGTTTCCTCAGTTAATAAGACACTATATAAATTTCAGTTATAACTATCTCCAGCAGTACTCAATCTGTTATCATTTACATAAAAGTATCATGAATGGAAACAAGTGACCCAATTATGGGACTATTTCATTATTACCATTGTAACCACAATAGAATTTACTTTGTAAAATCGTGAATGTAGCTCAACACTAGGAAAAAATTAAGACTACATGACTGAGACACACAAAAAGACATGATGGAATATTATTGGCTAACAACTACAACAAAGGAATTTTATCTAGGGACTACCTATAAGGACAGTGTTTTCAGACCCAAGTGCAAGGGAAAAATAAAACAACAGAAGGCAAGTTTATAAATGAGATCTTGGTCAAAAAATTCAAGTCAAGCCAAAACACTGGCTCTAAATGCTAGTATAAAAGTATCTGTTAATCTTCAGAGTGTTATCAAAACTGCCTCTGAAAAATCTATATAATAACCAAGAGAAGCAGTGTCAAAATTAAAAGAGAAAAGAGAACAAGACCTCTTTTCCAATAAAATATGGAAGGGAAAACAATAGAGAGGTCTCAATTCTGAAAAGATGAAAATCAGACAAGTAAGTGGTTAATCTAGAACAGGTTGACTACAGTCTTCCTTCTCTCTTCTAAATTAAACTCAAACAAATTAATAAGGTCAAGAAATGGTTTAGTTTATATAACTGGAAGTCTGAAACAGAATTTTTAGGCTATAACATATTATATGTCAGACAGAGACACCTACTGACAAAGTGCCTATTACATCCCAGCTCTAAAACAGCCAATAGCAAGAAGGAAAGAGAATATAGGTGTTTAAAATGGGCTTTTGCAGCAATGAAAAGCAATGGGAATCACTAAAATTGCTGTATAATTACCCACACACAAAGGATATCTCAGTGAGCTGGTGATCCAATTGTATTTTGTAATCTGGGCAATATGCATTTTTGATTCACATTGTTTTTCCAAGGTGGACAGATCTCTTTTGAGTGACTATGACTCTCACGGATTAGACCTTATAGTATTTCAGGCTCAATTCAATTGGCATAGTGTCATCAGTGAACAGGCAAAACTAGAGAACTGGATCGATGATAGGGAATCTTTCTATTGGACTTTTACAGTAGGGAACACCTTTCCTGAGCATATATCTCACTATTTTATTTTTTTTTTGATGTGAATGTTCAGTGGACTGTTCAAAGTTATCTCTGGTTAAACTGATTACGGATTATTTCTAACTTTAAGAGGTACTGGAAACACCTTGTTTGAGAACTTTTAAGGGCTTAATTTTGTCCTAGCAAGACATATCTTTTTTGTAATAAACGGATTAAACAATGGAATCTTATATTCTCTACTCATCTCTGTCAGCTGTGTGGGAAGATGTGGAAGAAAGTTGTCTGGGAAAATATTTTTGCTCTTGATTATATTTTCATCAAGGAAATTATCCAGAAATGACAATGATATAAAATAAAAGGCATCAATAAAACTTACTTAAAAAAAGAAAGAAAAGACAGTATATGAGTCAAGAATTACTGCTATCTCCTTGACTCCCTCCCCCTACTGTCACCTTTTAAAAAAAAATAGCTGCTTTAGGAGACAAAAATGAGATGACAATGTTCATCTTACTTGCTACATTTATAGGAATTTTCTCCATCTAATTGCTCAGGCTTCACAAACTGTTCCAAGGCTTTGTTGACACTCTGGGCAGCCTAGAAGTCAGAAAGACAGTAAAGTATTTTATTTCAAGCACCATTACAAAAACAATTATAATAGTAACACCTAACTGTCACCTTAAGTCTTACTCTTGACACTTCAACTTTGCAAAGACACCTTTGAGACCTCGGGTTCTCAAAGACTATGCTGGCAGAGTTCTAGTAGGTCCTACCTAAGTAGTAAGGTTGCAAGTATAGCTCAGTGATGGCCTGTATTTCTGTTTTCTGATAACTAGCCTTGATAAGTGATGATGATAAGAAACTCATCTTCAGGCCAGCTACGGGGCGATAAGTTTTTCAGTCACAGTTACTCTTGAGAATATCTACTAAAATATAAAGGAATTTTGATCTGTGCCAATAAAAAAAAAATTATCCACAATGAAGAAATCACAGATCCTTGAGTATTACAATACAAAGACTAAAAATACGAAAATTTATGCAAACCATTTGCCATCCACAAAAGAATCTTTTATACAAAAAAAGGATAGTACTAAACTTTACCACAGATAGTAAATTTTAATTTCTGTATAGCACTCATCATTTTATTTATTTTTAAAAATCAGAGACTGAATAAAGTCTGAGCATTTCCCCCCTAGAGATATAATGACTAAATTTGGAGTTTAGGACACTGACAAGCATATTTTAGACTCCTGTAGAATGTAATTGCTTTGATGGTAGAAACTTTTATTTTTATTTTTGTATATCCAGCACCTTGGACATAGTAGGCATTTAATAAATGTTTGCTGAATTGAATTGACTCCTTTCCAAATGAGGTCAGTGCAAGCACACTAAGGAGGAAGAATTCTAGCTGTAATAGATCTCACTGTATACCTTTAGAAAAATCAAGTATAGCATTAGGTAAGGTACAAGTCCACATTTTAGAGTAGAAATAGGACTTATGCAACAACAAAAAACAACAACTTGTGTCTAAGTAAACTATATAAACTGAGGTCATGGACTAAACTTATGATTATGTCTTTTAGCTCAATTTAAAAAATATTTATTGATGGGGCGGCTAGGTGGCGCAGTGAGCAGAGAGCCAGCCCTGGACTCAGAAGGACCTGAGTTCGGATCTGGCCTCAGACACTTAACGCACACAAACAAAAACCTAGCCATGTGACCTTAGGCAAGTTACTTAACCCCAATTGCCCTCCAAAAAAAAGCAAAAAGCAAAAAAAAAAATAAAATAAAGTAAAAGAAATATTTATTGAATGTCTTTATATGCTAACCACTATACTAAGAAATATAGAGGGTATAAAACCTAAAAAAGACCCACTCTCTACCCTCAAAGAGTTTACAATCTAGTTAAAATAATATTTTTAAAAAAACATAAATAAGATAAATGCCATAAAAGTAAAAAAAAAAAAAGACCTATGGCAGCTCAGAGGAGGGAGAAATTGTATACAGTTGCAAGAACCTAGGGAGAAAAAATCTGGAAAAGGTTTGAGAGGAAGGTAGAACTGTGCCTTTCTAGGACTGGCAAGATTTTAATAAGAATTGAGCAAGGGTCAGGAGGAGCCCATAGGTTGGATTATAGTTCTTATTCTGTCTGAGTACAACACTATTCCCAGGAGTAGTCATATAATTTTGGACACCAGAGATCATCTGGCAAAAACAGGCAATAACCTATGGGGAATTGAGGAGTAAATGGTATTTATCTAAGTAGTCAAGCATAAAAAGAGGGGATTCTGTCACAAGCAGACATGACCAATGCCATGTGGCAAGGAGTTTGCAGTGTAGCACTGGCATGATTCCCTGCTCTTTTGTGGCTCCTGGAGATACCATCTAATATGATGGATTTCAAATGATACACTATGCTGCATACAACTAGAAAGCAAAGGAAAGATTTTAGTTATTATAATCAATGAAATGTGATTTTTTATTTCTCATTAGGTTATATCTCACTGTGCTATCTTGCACTGGAAGATAATAGTGCTAAAGAAATAGCCCAGGGCAGCTATCACCTACTACAATAAATCTGAGCATCTTAGATTCATAACTTATATGCAACTTTATGTAAATCAGTATGTACAAGTCTAGTTTAGATTTGTAATGCGCTAAACAGCATGGAGAGTGATAATGGGCATTACTAAGTTTCTTTACCCTTGGTTATTATAACAAATACAAAATTTACCTTTATTTCCAGTGGAATATCAAGGTATGGATCGAAGGTATCAGAAACTCCTTTGCAATTCATACACTTTACTAAAATCAAAATGAAAAGGTTTAGCAAAATACAATCATTATGGCAAGACCAACTGTTAAGATGGCTGAACACAAATGCAATATCATATTCAAACATTAAATTTTAAATCCATGAAATATATTAGAATATACCTCGAGATCTCAGGTAGCCTCCAAATATTTGACAGACAAGTGTGGTAGCCTGGGAATGCCGGTCCAATCTGAAAATAAATTAGGTACATTGACTTTTTTAAATAGCTAGATCACTTTGGATAAGAAGAGTTTTGCTAGGCCTAAGAAAGTCATATCTATTTTTTTTTAAGGCAATTGGGGTTAAGTAACTTGCTCAAGGTTACACGGCTAGTCATTGTTTATGTGTGGGTGCTCATTTTCTGAGGCCAAATTCGATCTCAGGTCATCCCAACCCCGAGGCCGGCGCTCTTACTCATTGCGCCACCTAGCCGCCCCTCTATTTTTTTTTATAAGCAATTGGGGTTAAGTAACTTGCTCAAGGTTACAGTCATTATTTATGTGTGGGTGCTCATTTTCTGAGGCCAGATTCGATCTCAGGTCATCCCAACTCCGAGGCCAGCACTCTTACTCACTGCGCCACCTAGCCTCCCCCCATATCTATTCTTAAAAGCACATGTCTAGGACTATCTATCTAAATCAAAGGATAGCTTTAAATTCTATAGGAATTCAGAAACCATAGATCACAGAGATCAGCCATAAATACAGATGCTCTGAACAATGAAAAACAGTTTATATAGATATACTATCAATAAAATTAATGGAAATACCTTTAACTTCCAAAGCACCTTTGCAAATATCATCTCATCTGAGAGGTACAATAACCATATTGCTGTTCTCTTTAATGAAAATGTTCAGAACCTAAATGCTTTTCCCATTACACATTACTTTTTCTAGTATGTGATTCTCTCTCTTGACTCAGCAACCTTTATTCTATCCCAGTGTCCTCCATGACTCAGTCATGTTCAAACAGCAAGAATACTGAAATCTCTCTTTTATAGATGAATCTCTAGGTGGAATAGTAACTAGAGTGCCAGGCCTGCAGTCAGGAAGACTCATCTTTGTAAGTTCAAATCTGGCCTCAGCCACTTAGTAGCTGTATGACCCTGAACAAGTCACTTAACCCTGCTTGTCTCAGTTCCTCATCTGTAAAATGAAAGTGGAGATGGAAATGGTAAACCATTCCAATGTATTTGCCGAGAAAACCCCAAATGGGGTTACGCATAGACATGACTGAAAAATGACTCAGCGACAACTTACTACCTTTCTTGTGTTTGGGTCACTGAAGTTTGTACTGCTTAGTATAAATAGTGAGTATTGGGGCGGCTAGGTGGCGCAGTGAATAGAGCGCCGGCCCTGGAATCAGAAGGACCTGAGTTCGGAGCCGGCCTCAGACACTTAATCCGCACAAACAAAAACCTAGCCGCGTAACCTTGGGCAAGTTACTTAACCCCAATTGCCCTAAAGGGGCGGCTAGGTGGCGCAGTGAGTAAGAGCGCCGGCCTCGGAGTTTGGATGACCCGAGATCAGATCCGGCCTCAGAAAATGAGCACCCACGCATAAATCAAATGACTAGCCGTGTAACCTTGAGCAAGTTACTTAACCCCAATTGCTTAAAAAAAAAAAAATAGTGAGTATTTTCTTCTTGTCTTGAATGTAAAAGATTACCTGGAAATCAGGTATGTACTATAATTCTATGTAAAATTCAGGGTCCTAACTTTCATTTTTAAAGGCACTGATCTAAAGCTCAGGGTGCATAAGAAAATAGGTGTCCTACATGCTATTCTAGCAATGAAGTCAAGGTACTTACAATTTAGCCAGGGAGACAAAACATAAAACATGCAAATGCTAAATTCTGTGATACTGATTATTAAGCAGGATAAAATGGTCAGAGATGGGAGAGATCAGGGTAGGATGAAGGAGATTTAAGAAAAAAGTAGTATCTTGGTTGGATCAGTAGAACTTAGAAAGAGCTGAGAACAGAGGACGTTACAGGTAAAGGAATGAGCAAAAAGGCCCAGGAGCCCAAAGTTTATGGCACAAAGAATAGTAAGGCTTTGGGAAATAGAAGAAAATGAAGCCGAAGAGGAAAGGTGGGTCTTGTGGAAAGACTGGAAAGCCAGACAAAGGACTTTGGCCTTTGCATGCAGCAGGAAGACACAGTAGGCTCCTGAACAAGGAGCAACATGATGAGTAAGATTAGCCTGACAGAATTATACATTATGGATTAGAAAGGAAAGAGATTGGAGGTATGGACACCAGTTAGAAAGTCATCAAAGTAACACAAGTGAGAAGTGATACAAGAACCCAGACTTGGGCAGTGGCAGTGAACATGGAAAGAAAAGGGTGAATCACAAATATTTCAAAGGAAGAAATGACAAGAATTGGGCAAGACAGGCATGACAGATTGGATATAAGGGACAAAAGGAAAGCAAGATAACACCGAGGTTTCTTTCTAGCCCTGGGAGACTGGAAGAACAACAAAAATGACTAAAAAGGAGAACCAGTTCAACTTTCAAAATTTTAAATTTGAAATGATAATGAGACAGTCAATAAAATCACCACAGAAATCCATTAACTCTGATTTCTGGTTATATAGAACAATATTAAATTACAGCAAGGAAAAACACATCTATTTCAGGGCTGATAATGGGGGGGGCTATTCTTTTCCTTAATCATTCTGAAGTTTGAAGGTAATCTCAGCAATCAGCATAGATGCTTTAAAAAATATTGCAAAAAGGTAAAGCAAACTATTTGCTTTTCAACAAAAACTGGTAAAAAAAAAAGTTTAATTACACAGAGGTACAAGTAGAAGAAAATATTGTTACAATGTTTGCACTTACTTAGTGCTGCCATTCAGGCATGCTTTCTGCATTGCATCAACAGTGTATCGAAGAAATTCATGGGCATCTTCCTGGTTTCCAAAACGGAAGTGTTTAGCTATACCTATGGAATTAAAATAAAGACAAAAGTTTTTCTAATCACATATTATTTTGTCAAAGATCCTGTGAGAATGCTTTGATTTGATAACATGTGCATAATTCTTTCATGAAGTAATACTAATAACAAAATCAATGAGCATTTATTAAGCAACTATTGTGTGGTCAAGCCTAAGGATACAAAGGAAAAATTTGAACAATCATGGATTTAACATTCTATTATGAGAAACATGTACATTTAAATAAATACAAATATAAAAATCAAATATGTAAATTAAATATAGGGTAATTTTGGGAAGGGGAGGTAGGCAGTAAGAAGCTGGGAGGACAGAGAAAGACCTCTTATAAAGATGTAGCACTTGAGTTTCAAACAAAGCTAGGGATTTCTAAGAGGTGAGAAGGGAGTACATTCCATGTATGGGAGAAAGCTTATGCAAAAACACAGAGAAAGATTATAGAATACTGTCTAGAAGTCATCCAGTTTAGCTGGAACACTGAATATATGAAGGGAATAATGTATAAAATACCAGGAAACAGGCTGAAGTCACACTGTGAAAGCCTTAAATGACAGAGGAATCTGTGTTTTATACTAGAAGTATAAGGGAACTAGTAGAACTTCATGAGTACTAGAGTGACATTGCCACACTTGTACCTTAAGTATAGTACTTTGGCAGCTTTGTGGAAGCTGGGATAGATAAGAGAGAAACCTGAGACTACTAAAACAGTCAACTATTTCAATAGCATAGGAAAGAGATTATAAGGACCTAAACTATGATGGTGGCTGTGTGAGTGGAGAGATGGGGATGTATCATGCCAAATGTGCTGTGAAGGCAGAAAAGATGTGACTTAAAAACTGACTGGATATGGGAGATAAGTAAGAATGAAGGAAAAATGATCATTCTGAGTCACTGAAAGTTTTAGTGGTACTCTTGAAGGAAACAGAGAAGTCAGGGAAGAAGAGCAGTTGGGGAAGAAAGGCAAGGAGTTGTTTTGGAGAAGCTGAGTATTTGATGTGTAAGGGACATCCAGTTGAAACTGGTCACTGGTATTCAGAAGGACTAGGAAAATGTGATGTGTGTGTGTGTGTGTGTGTGTGTGTGTGTGTGTGTGTGTGTAAAAAGAGGGTGTAAGAAGGCAAGATAAAAGGGCCTAGGACAGAGCCTTGTCCTTCAAGGATGAGGATTCAGCAAAAAGAATTGAGAAGGAGCATTCAGATAGAAGGAGGAAGAGAGAAAAAAGTGTCACCAAAAATCCAGAGAGAAAGAAAGAACAGTCGAAAGGATCAAATGCTACAGAGAAGTCAGAAAGGATGAGGGCTGAGAAAAGGTCGCTAATTTGGCCGTTAAGAGTACATTGATGAGGCTGGAAGCCAGACTTCAAAGGCATGGTAAGCGAGAGGGTAGGAACAGACTGCAAAGAATGTAGATAGGTTTTCTAGACGTTTGGTTGTGAAGTGGCTGAATAATGATATTGAAGGTGCTAGCCTGAAGAAATGGTAGGGTTAGTTGAAGGGGTTTTTTGTTTGTTTGTTTTTAGGAATGAAGGAGATCTAGGCATGTTTCTAAAACAGTTAGGCTGGTTTTTAGGTATTTGAGGTACCACCAACATACATAATGAAGTCTCCTAGTAAAAGGGCAGGGATTCCAGTGTAGAGAAGACTGTGAACCAGGCACTGGACTCCTTGGCTGGAAAGGAGATAGGAAATAAAGAGAGAATAAAGATCAGAGCAAAGGTATGGCTGTAGGGGCAATTTGCTAGAAAAATTGGGAGGGCTTAAGATCAAGTAGCGCTATGTCTTCTTCATTGACTGGAATGAAGAGTGAGGATTATGCTAAGAATTTTTTAGATATAGGCTAGGAACAATCAGGGATCTCATTGTGATTTGACTGCTTTCTCAGTAAATCAGGAAGCCAGTTCTTATGCTGAGAGGAAGAAGGGCAAGGGAGGTCTGGAATATATGAGGAAAGAAGAGAAGTCATTGAACAACTTTTTTGAGGAAAGAGGCAGAGTGACTTGGGGAAGAGTAAGTGCCGTGCAGCAGGGATGGCCAGACTGAGATTGATTGGGTAACAAGCTGCTAGTAGAATCACTCAGCATAACTATCTGGCTCCCTCTGGCACTGTTCAGTAGCACAAGAATTGAAAGGGAAGAGGCAAGTGGTGATAACAGAACAAAGTGGCAAGGAATTGAGAGAGTGTGAAGTTGGACTGGTAATTCCAAGTAGAGTAGAGAAATGTAGCCAGTGCAGGGGACATTAGCTTAGAAAAACAGAGCAGATTTTCTGGTGGTCATGATGCAAACAAAGAGTAGATTTGGGAGGAGTGAGGTGCAAGGAGAGATGAAGTAAAAAGGGGTTATGATAAGAAAGACATGTATAAATGTGGAACACTCGTAGATGATGGCTTGGAATTCAGAGTGGAACTATCCTTGTATATGGATAAGGAAGAGATCATGAGAATGAAATGGGAGACCATGATATTGGAGGCAGCTTTACTAAATAAGGGAAAGGATCAGTATGTCAAGGATGAACTATGAGCCAGACAATGAACTTCTTGAGAAAGAAAGGAAAATAACCTAGTGGCTGATACACATTTCCTAAGACTGTTAGAAACTATTGTGAAGATAAATAAGATCAACTAGCTAATAAATACCAAAATAACATTTTATGAATAGGTGTCCTAGGCAACTTACGTCGAAGATCATTGATGACTGGCATTGGTTTGATGACATTACCAGGATTATTGAGTGCCTGGGTAATATGAGCCTGCATGGTACACATCATACAGAATCCTTGCTCATGGCCTGAAAGAGCAAGAAAAAAAAAACACTGAAGTTAGCAAAATTATGATAAATACTATGACTGACTTGGGGAAAAAAAACCTAAAACTTTTCCCCACACTACAATTTATCCTAAATATGAAGAGAATATTTTCTGCTCTATTAGAGGGAAATAACAGCAGGTTATTTGGCCCATATGGCCAAAACAGAAAGCTATAAAACACAATGACAGGAACATAATCAGTTTTATTTTGGATAAAGGTAGATTTTAAATATAACTGTAATTCTTCCTGAGGCAATGCACTATTGTATAGAAAGAGTGCTGGATTTGGAGCTAAAGGATTTGGGTTTAAATTCTTAGGAAAGTCACTTTCCCATGACTAGGCAGTGAGTATGGTATAATGAGTAAAGTACTAGACCTGTAGACCTAGATTCAAATCTCACCTCAGACACTTACAATCTGGGGCAATGGGTAAATGACTTAACACTCTGGGCTTTAGTTTTTTTTTCAGCTGTAAAAGCAGGAAGTTGGACTCACTCGATATTTCTGAAGGTCCCTTCCAGCTCTAAATCTATGATCTATGGCTTAGATTCTGTGAGTTCGGTTTTCTCCTCTATAACAGCTGATATTTAAAATGAAGGCTCTGGATTGGATGATCTCTAGGGTAGCTTTCCTTCCAGTTCCTACTATCTATAATCCTATCATTTCTACTGGACAGGTTCTACTGCAAAATTTCCATTCCTCTGCTGCTTTCAATAAGAACAGAAGTAGCAATGACAATATCAATGAAGAATTATCACCTACAGTGGAGAGAGTATGAAGACTAAAGAGACCTGCCAGTAACTTAATACCCCTCAGTTAAGAACAAAAGGAATATGTATTAGAAAAAATTAATTATCAAAAAAAAGTTCAGGGCGGCTAGGTGGCGCAGTGAGTAGAGCACCGGCCCTGGAGTCAGAAGGACCTGAGTTTGGAGCCGGCCTCCGACACTTAATCCACACAAACAAAAACCTAGCCGTGTGACCCTGGGCAAGTTACTTAACCCCAATTGCCCTAAAGGGGCGGCTAGGTGGTGCAGTGAGTAAGAGCGGCCGGCCTCGGAGTTGGGATGACCCGAGATCAAATCCGGCCTCAGAAAATGAGCACCCACACACAAATAATGACTAGCCGTGTAACCTTGAGCAAGTTACTTAACCCCAATTGCTTTAAAAAAAAAAAAAAAGAAATAAAAAAAAGTTCTACTCTTTGGAAATGATATCAAAATAAGAGTTTGTTTTGTTTCTGTTGTTTTTTTTAACCATAGTAGTAAAATAGAAAAATGTTCAACTGGGGAAAAAAAGGGATGGGCTAGTCATGTCATGAGGGAAGACCAACAGAGTGAATGCTCCATTAGTATTCTTAAAGTTTCAAGAGGATGAGAGGAAAGATCCTAACCTACCAGGTGTGTTTTAGATTTATGGGTATATAGACAAGAGTCACACAGAACAGGCAGGCACAGAAAACATGTGATCTGTACCTCACTCCTCCCAAACCTACTCGTTTGCATCATGACCACCAGTGGATCTACTCTGATCTATACTGTTGCATGAAATATTTACATGGCTGGGATCATAGATCATTAGCATATAGTTAATGACAAACAATAAAAACACGAGAATGAGTTTATGCCACACATTAGATAAATTTAGAAGAATAAGGAACTTTAGAAGATATGTTTAACATACAGAATGACAAAACAAAAATATGTTCAAAATTGAGTAATAAGTTCTTTACTTATTATTCTGCCATATAATATCTATTAATATTACCAGGAAAATATAGATCAAGAGAATACAAATTTGTTCCCATTTATATTAATACTGGTTTAAGACATGACATAAACTATACTTCTTGATCTCCAGGCTACAGGTTTACATGAGCCAGGGAGAAGGTAGAGAAGGGTGAAGGTAAACAGAGAAGGAAAAGGGAGAATGCAGAGAGAGAAGGAGAGAAGAAAAGAGGGAAAGAAGAGAAGAGAAAAAAAAGAGAAGGTAGAGAGAAAGAAGGGATAAGGGAGAAGGAAGGGATAAGGAAAAAAGAGAAGGGGAAAAGGGAGGAGGGGGGAGAGAAGAGGGAGGGGAAGGTACAAGGTAGAGAAAAGGGGAAAGGTGAATTAGCCTTGTTTCAACAAAAGAACTGAAGGGAAGATTTCTCAACTCCACTGCTTTGAAGGACACAATAGCATAAGAATTATTCCCCCCCCCCTTTTAATAAAGCTGAATAGAAGGTAGGTTACTCCTTTGTACAGCGGCAAGAGCACTGGCTCTGGAGTCAGATAATGTGAGTTCAAATACTGCTTCTAATATTTACTACTGTGTAACCTTGGACATGTTACCTTTCTCTATGCCTCAGTTTCTTCATTTGTAAAATAAGAGGGTTGGCCTAGATGACCTCTGAGATTAATTATGTTATGATCCTTGTCCCATGTTGTTTGTGTTCTACATTGTTATTTGTTGGCAAGATAAAAATGCCACCTTGAGAAAAGCCAAATGATCATTAAACATATTACTTTCAGATACTCTTCAGTTTGAACTAGATGCAAAGTGATTTCTGAACTGCTGGATTTGAAACGTTGTACACTAAAAGCCCTCCCCTTTCCATTCCAGTCTCAAACAAGAATTCAATTCAGACTCTATACCACTAATATTTCTTTTGTGTTACTGTTCACAGAGTAAGGGTTTGACAAATTCTTGTTAACTATTCATTCCGATTTTCACAAAGAAATAAAAGTACATACAAAAACAATACAAATATGTATCACCAAAGAAAAACTTACATATTTTGGAGTGTTCATGAGATAACATATAATTGGCAAGAGGTGGCGTATATGTTAAACACTGCAATGCAGCATTGACAAAACACGTATTGCCCAGATTTTGGAGCCCAGCTCCAACTCTGTGAGATTGTTGCCACTTCAGGCAAATTTTTTCAGCTGGAAAAAGGACCTTCTGTGGAGGTGCAATGCCATCACCTGTAGCTGTTAAAAACAAAATACATCACATTTCAAAATGTCACCTTTGAAAAAACGTTTCGACCTTTTAAAAATAGATTTTATTATACTACTCTATATTACACTAACTGGTAATCATCTCTTTGAGTTAAGTTCTCAAAATAACCCATGCTTTGTAGATATTTTTGAAACTATGGAAAAATTTTTACATTTCTGGAGGTCAAATATTAACTGAACAATAATTGTCAGAAAGTACAGATGTAATGAAAGACCTGTCCATTTCCCATATTTAAATAAGTATCATCAAACATTTAATATGTTTCACTAAAACTACTCAGGTTCTAATCCAAAACTCTTAATATTAATAACCATTTAAATGTAACAATAATAAATTTACAGTAATGGTAAACCAGGACACTAGACTAATTCTGTAGTTGAATTCTAATGTGGAAAATGATTGGCACTAACAAAATAACATTTTAAAAGCATCTGGGGTATGAGAGCTAAAAATGCTACCTTAAGAACTCTTAATCAGTATTTTACCAAGCACCTTCCTTCATCTTAACATCTTAGACAGCCTTAAGCATCAAAGGCCTCTGAATATTTTTATATTTTTAGTAAAGTTTGAAAGTTTTTTTAAAGGTTTTGTTTTGTTTTTGATAGACAACACAGTATAGTAGCTAGCCTTGAAGCCAGGAAGACATAGGCTCAAATCTTGCCTCTAACACAAACTGGCTGTAAGACCCTAGGGACAACATCTCTCAGAGCTCTTGGTGACTCTCTAAGACTGCTGACCTGCACTGGTAGAGGAAGTTTCCTCACCTTGGAGTTCCCTACACCAATGCAGGAATAGGCCAAGTTTCTATTTGTATCCTCACTGTTTTATTTTGTTTTAAATGTGAAACTGATTAAAATCAGGTTGATATATTCTGGCTAAAGGAAGATTCCATACCACAGAAAGGCTTAAGTGTTGGATAAAGGAATTACTTTTAGGTTGAGGAGGTGGCACAACAGATGGAGACCTGGGCCTGGTCTTGACAGACTCAAGTGAAAATCTGGCCTTGGATACTTACTTACTGGCTGTATGACCCTGGGCAAGTCACTTAACTGCTGCCTCAGTTTCTTAAACCATAAAATGGGGATAATAATAGCACCCATCTTCTAGGGCTGTTGTAAGGGTCAAATGAGGTGATATTTGTAAACTACTTAGCACAGTGCCTGGCACAAAGTAGGTACTTAATAAATGTTTGCTCTCTACCTACCTCAAAGATCTTAGAAATTTTTAAAGAAAATTTAAAAATAGACAATTTAGACACATCCTCATATCCTGTGAAATTTCAGAAAGGGACTTGGTATCAGAATCTCTGGAACAGTAGAGAGTAATCATAAGGGTCTTTGAAAAGCTGAATGAGTGAATGGGGACACTGGATAAAATCACTACAACTGTGGAAAGCAGGCATGATAAGAGATATTTAAAAGAACCCAACAGGTAACAGCTTGTAAAGAGGAAGAGGTTATATTTTGCCCGTTATCATAGAAACCACAACTAGACAGCCTGGGTCTTTTGTTTTGTTGGGAGCTATTGTTGTTTAGAAAGAGACAGAAGTAAACTACTGACAGGGCCATCTTGATTGGCTAGTTTCTTAAGACATTAAACAAAACAGACTTGTTAGATTCTGAAGGATTTCATGACACCTATCCAAATTTGGACTAAAGGATGGAATGTAGGCTGCCTATAAACAGAAGATGCATCAAATACAACAATCTTTATATTTGTTTGTTTTAAGTCTCTCTGGTTTATTACAGTCATTGACTACAAGACATAATTACTTTAATTTCACAGCTATATTATATATGAATTGTATCTCCAAAGTTTCTTATCAGGGGGTCCACCTTTAATAAAAAGTTTTATGAAATGCTAGTCCTCAGGGAATCCTAGAGCCATACTTAATATTATCTTTCATGGAAGAACTATAAACAGGACTCTGGTGTGTTTTGTAATAATTTTCAGTATTTAAGAGAGTGATACAAGTTGTTCTTTGAGTGGCCTGTCCTTCAAGGATAAAGACCTAACAACAATAATTAATGTCTAACAAGTGTCCTGCTCATGCATTTATCAAATCTAAAGACATATAATATCTAATAGAGAGGCAGTGTGGCATAACGGTAAAGAATCAGCCTCAGAGTCAGGAATACATGGATTTAAGTCCTGCCTCTAACACATATATATTGCTTGGCACCTCACTTAACTTCTCAGTACTCTAGGCAGCTCTTCTTAATCTGGAATCTATTAACTTCATTTTTTAGTATTTTGATAACTATTTCAACATAACTGGTTCCTTTGTAAATCTTACGCACTTTAAGGTCCTCAGGTATTACCATACTGAAAAAGGGGTAAGTGACACAAAAAAGTTTAAGAAGTCCTGCTCTAAGACTAAAAACTGAAGAGAAGATGCCAACCTTCATTGGTAAAGGGAGTCTCCTTACCAAGGAATCTCCCAAACCAATGAAATCACATGTCTAATCTATACCACTAATAATATATATGCCTGAATTAACTCTCTCATCCAATAGCATTAAAATCAATAAGTCAGGGGCGGCTAGGTGGCGTAGTGAATGGAGCACCAGCCCTGGAGTCAGGAGGACCTCAGTTCAAATCCAGCCTCAGACACTTAACCCAAAAGCTGTGACCTTGGGCAAGTCACTTAACCCCAACTGCCCTCCAAAAAGAAAAAAAAAATCAATAAGCCACAATACATCTAACTTTCTTAAAAAAATTATATTTGGCAATATATATTGGCAATTTATATTACTGTAATAATTAATATTTATAATCCAAGCACAGGAGGAACCTTACTCAAATAAAAAATATGCTACAATAATTAATGATATGCTAACTATTCTTTTCCCATTTCCTTTAATGAGTATTTGCAGATAGGTTCACTCTCTTGAATGGTCAAAAAAGTCCTGACACATCAGGGTTGACTTAAGTTCTTCACCTTTTTTATGGACCCCTTTAGCAGTCTGGTGAAACCTATGGGCCCCTTCTCAGAAGAGGGTTTTCAAATGCACAAATTAAAATACACAGTATTATATTGAAATATAGTTATAAAATATTTTTTGAAAAGTTTAAAGATCAAGTTAAGAATCACTGATAAAGAGCCATTAAAAAACTAACCACAGGGGCAACTAGGTGGCACAGAGAATAGAGCATCAGCCCTGGAGTCAGGAGGACCTGAGCTCAAATCTGGCCTCAGACACTGTGACCTTGAGCAAGTCACTTAACCCCAATTGCCCTACCTTCCCCCCCTCCAAAAAGCAAGCCAAAAAAAAAAGCCTAACTAACCAGTTTCAATATAAATATGTTGAAACTAATATTAACAGCAAGTTATCTACAAAAGTCTTTCCAAGTAGAAATTATTGCTTTTCTCTTCATTTTAAAGGCATCTGAGCAAAGTTATCAAAACCTACATTAGACTTCTTTAGGTTGTTTTAGTTCAACTCAGACATTTTCATTGCTAATTTCAAAGCATTTTAACTTCACAGTAGGTTAAGTGGTTCTCTGAACTTGGCTAAGACTCATCTGGCTACTGGAAGGTAAGTATGACAGAGACAAAGAGACAGAAAGAGAAATGAACATCTATATAGTTAAGAAAGCAACTACCAAGGCTTGCTGAATATGACAAGCATTACTTATTTCATTAAAATTCTCACTAGGAAAAACTTTATCCTTTTAAGAATTAGGAATTAAACTATAAAAAAATAACATTAAAAGCATTTTATCTGCCAATATAGTCCAAAATATTTATTGATCAATCTGAGATATGTATACATCACAAAATAAGAAGACCTTTGGTGAATTTAAAACACAAAACACTATGCCACAAAACCAAAAGCAATATATCAAATAGGATTTTTTTTTGTTTGCATTTTTCTCTTCAAAGAAGAAAAATGAATACTCACATTGATCTTTCTGTGCTGATGGCTTTGGTTTGTCGGATATAGATGAATTAGAATAAATTGCAGCACCAGGTACTGGTCCTAAAGAAATTTTGTGTTTGGGGATGTCTGTCAAAGAAGATACAGCTCCCCAACTTGCAGAGCCTGAGTCCATGTCTCCGAGTGAAGGTGCCACAGAGCTGCCAGGTTGATTCTGACAGGCTGATGGGTTGGAAGATTCAGATACTTTGTCAACTATAGTCATTGTTCACCTCTGGAAAAATATAAAGTTGGAAATGCTATTCATAACTAGATAGGGTGAAGAGTCATTTGTTCTATCATTAAATTATTTTGGTTTTCTAAATTCTCGTATTCAGGTATACATAAACGTTTTCAAATTAATCATTAAAATTTCAAAGCATGTTAAATACTATTTCACAACAATAATACTCTCCTTGCAACATCAGCTTTAAAAAAAACGCCACACTTGTGAACATACCAATTAATTTTTAAATACCCCTAAAATATTAGTGGAATGTAATATTTCAAATTGGACTCCAACTTTTACTCTATCTAGTCCCCCCCCATCAGAATTTTACATTTAATAAACATTTCAATTTTGTACTCCTTCCTGCTGAAATGCAAAGTGTGGCTTTTTTCAATACTTGAAAGAATCTGTGAATTCAACCTAATCTTTAATGTGTATATTCCTTCCAACAAGGAAGATGGCCACTTACCTAACCTGTCATTCTGTGCAGCTCTTGTTGAAGTCATCCCTTAATATTACCTAGGGACTAGTTCAGCACCCATGTCCAGATATTATGTCCTTCTTACTACATAAGCAGCCCAGCTATATTTTTCTATCACACATAGTTTTGGTGTGTGATAGAACTGAATCAAACTGAAATATTTTAATGTACAATTTATTGTTGGTAATATGCTACATGTCTTTTTTTATATTGCTCTTTGGATTATCTGATATCTTGATTCTTTGGATGATTGAAATATTCCATGATTTGCAATCACTGGAACAATATTGATTCCTGATGCTTTTGTTTCAGCGAGAAGTATGAGGTCACTGAAAATACTAAGAATTAGCCAAATGCAATCCTATCCATTTTCCTCCTCCTATCTAATTCTAGCCCCATTTGCAGTGTCTGTCCCAGATATACATACTGATGGACCAACTCAATTGGCCATCTATCCAACTGCATTTTATAGTGTGGACATCAGGCATTCTTCATCTACTATAGTTTTCCAGTGTCAATTCTTAGGCCAAACTCTTTTGAATGACTGTGAGTCTAATTCAGAAGGCTCTTAAGTATTCTAGAACATCAATCAGTTCACTGTCATCTATAAACATGTGCACCATCTATAGTAAATGCCTTACATTTGAACTCTCCTGGATATTCTCCATAAGAGCAATAAATGTCTTTGGTAAATATGTCTCTCCTTACTTGCTATGAGTAGTCAGGATTGATAGAACAAAATTGTCTGTCTTTGCATCTGTCAAGGAGTCTTCTATGATTGCACAAGAGTATAGGAGACATCTTATTGGAAGAGAGCTCCTAAAATGAAATTTTATTCTACCAAGGCAAATGCTTTTTTATAGTCAACAAACAATAAGCACAGTGGGATTTTATATTTTCTGTACCTTCTAGGCAACTGTGTTGCCTATAAAGACGTGGTGTGCTGTAGGATATTATTTATGAAAGCTTGCCTACTGCTTTCTTCTATTTTCATCAAGACATGCTCAACATGTGTGTGATTATTCTCATGCAGACTTTGTACGGTGAAAATGGAGGCAAATAGGTTAGTAGTTATCAATTGATTCCCTTTTCCAACTTTTATTCTTTTCCCCTTCGGTTATCCTGAGGCTTGATTCCTCAACATCTTCAAGACTGAGGATGTGCATGTGCACACAGCCCCCTCCATCAGGGACTTCTCAGTACACCTGGTCTGCTCTAGCTTACCTTTCCATCTTTTCTATTTTTAGTGGCAAATTTTGTTTTTGGTCTCATAAGAATCTGGTTCATGGTTTTAATTTTGATCTCAATGAAAAGAGTATAAGTGCATAAGCACACTGAGATGACTTTACTTTTCACTAAAAAATTCCAAACCTTATAAATTGGCTCATGTAGAAGAGAAGCCTTTATATGTGACATTTTAGATGGAGTATGAGGAAGAGCATGGTACATGGGAAAGTGTGCTGGATTTGAATCTCAATCAAACCTCATCTCTGTATTAGAAGCATAACCTTGAGCAAGTTCCCAAGCCTCTTTGGACCTAAGTTTCCTCATCTGTAAAGTACAGGACTCAGACTAGGTAGCTTCTAAGGTCCCTTCTAGCTCAAGTCTATTATTCTACAAAATAGGGCAAAAGTATCACAACAGCATCAAACTGAAATATTTTAAGTAAATTACTATTATAACTATTTTCCCTTGGGATCTTAGAATTTTAGAAATGAAGTTAATGGGTTTAAAAATTTTTTTTAGTTCAATGAATTCCTCTCTACAAAGTTTCCTCAACGAAACACTCAGTAATACAAAAGGTCTTTCTAACCAGATTGGGAAAAACAAAGGGGATGAGCATTGCTCAGAAGACCAGAAACCAGACTGGGCCACATAGCTAGCTAGTTGGTGGCAGAGAGTAGAACTCAAGTTTCCTGATTCCCACTATATCAAATGAACTCTTGGGGAAAAGAAAAATCACAAAGCATTTTCATAAGTAGTGCTAAAATACTTCAACAAATGAAAGCTTTGCATTGTATAGAAAAACAAAACCCTTCACTCACCTAGATCTGGCAACTTTATCTATATGGAAAATCAGAAATATCTAAAAATTCAGAGCCTCAACCCTAGGTTCTAAATAGTCAAAAGAATTTTTTATGCTAAAGTTTACATATTTCGCTTATATCAGAGCCACAAGCTCTCACTTAATAAGATCTATCTTTTCTTAGTTTACAAATAATTTTAACAAATCTAGATAAACTGGTTTTCAAGCCTATTCCAAGTAGATTAAAAGCACCAAGTTAAAATAAAAGGCACCTGAGAGAGGAAAGTATCACAAGGAGCAACAATTGGACAGACTGACAGAGGAGTAGAAAAAAATAGTTATAAAACAACACATCCAAAAACTCAAACTGGAAACAAGACAATTTTAGAAATATTCAGGAATCAATTCTCAAATTCTCTTTCAAAAGGGAATGATTATAAAGATAATGGAAAAGATCACTAGAGCACTTTTTTAAAATGACAGAAAAGACAACTACCAACTCAACTGCCAGGTTTCTCAAAACTTTCTTAAGTCCTTACGGGAATGGGCTGTGAATGAAAGCATTATCAATGAAAACATCTCTTACTCATTTGTCCACATTATGTGAAACTCCATGAGAAATACACCTAAAGGGATTGCTTCATTGAAAAATTCCTAGTTATTAACATCAAGTGAAGTATTGAACAGGGAGGTACAGTATGTTCAATGAAGATGTTCAACAACACCATGGAAAATGTTCAAAATGAAAAAGGATTTCCTATTGATTAGGTTATCCAAATGTTCCCATTCACAGATGCAATCTTTATGATGTTATAAAGCACTACTTAGAACTTAAACTTCCTCAGTGAAATCCTCAGTAATGCAAAAGAGATTGGTTTAACCATTCACACTGGAAAAACAGTGAAAAGAAAAACATTCACCATCCAGATTATGGACAAGCAACTAGACAATTAGCCTGTAACACTTTCACTATGCTGCAGTGTGGAGTTTCTGGGCTGGGCTTTCCAGATGTGTATGGGGAAACAGCATGGAGATGAAGAGTAGAAAACTCAATTCCCGTGCAGACTGCTTCCCAGGAACTTCAGGACCAGTCATTCTCAGGAACCTCCCCACAGAGTACTAGGACAGACATAAAGATACAGTGGTTTTTATGTCCCAGGTATGGCCCCTGACCTGCCTACCTTGTCCTCTCTATACATCTGAATGGTCTGTAGGCCTATAGAAAACCTGTAGGCTGCACTGGACTATGCGAAGGCAGCTTTCTCTTGCATGACTGGAGAGTCCTAAGGCTCAGGAATGCCTTTATTCTGAATATGTAAAAAAATACACACAAGTATGAACAGTGCAAAAACATATTACTGGTGAAATCATTTGACCATCAAGGTCTGGTTAGTCCTGAAGAAGCAGAGTTTAGCCTTGTAGAGCCAACTGTTCTGCTGAATCTATCTCCTCTTGCCTTCCCACCTCATTCAGCTTCTTTTACTTAACTTAGTCTGAGTGCACTGCTTTGGGGTTCTTGTACCTACGGGGAGGCTGTGTACAGTTTTCTCCTCTGACATTGTGGATAATACCAGCAATGAGAACTGAATAATCCAAAGTCATTTCTATTCAAAGGCCTGTGAGGAAGGATCCAAGAACCAGATTACTAACCCACTATCACTGTCCCTTCTGGGGGTCTCTTTATAGCATAACCTTTGATCTCATCAATGTGGCTACTTCCTCCAGCAGGCAGATTTATTCACTTTTCCATTCGAAAAAGGGGCCATAATTAGCTACTTCCCTTTCTCTCCAAGGGCAATTTCCAGCAATCTTCACTTCCCTGGTTTTCTAGTCTACCTGTGACTTTACCTCACTGGATAAGACTAAGTTTTCCTGTCTCCTCCCTTGTGGACTACAGTGCTTCCCTCTCCATCCCCCTTCTCTTTTTTTCTAAAATTAAAAAAAAAAAAACTGAACTTAATACCAACATTCAAACACAAAAAGAGGAATTTATGTGAAACTTTGAACTTTGGTTAGGTTCAGTTTTTTTTTAATATTACATGTTAAATTTGACAATTTAGGAAGGAAAAAAAGACGCCTATACTAACAACCTTCAATGTTTGTATCTTGAGTCAGTTATACAGATGAACAGTGATCTGGGCCTAGAACTGAAAAGAAAGATCAAGCTGAATCATATTTAGGAAACTGTGTAATGCTTTCAAGGTTCACAAAAACAGCCAAAATCTTAGGCTTTTGAACATTAATAGTATTCTTAGTAATGCTACGTGGCTGGAAATGATATAATTTCATAATCTTGAAAAATTAAAATTACAAATAGTCTAAAAGGCAATAGAAAGATACACAGTAGGGATAAGTAAGTTGTAGCATGTTATAAATGAGGAAATGCATTTAAAAGATGGTATAAAAGACATTACTAGAAATATGTACTGGTGAGAAAGGATGTTAGTCATGTAGCAAAAATAAAAGACAATATAGATGGACAACTCAAATATATCAGTACCACATGAAAATATTAAGGGCAATGCATACACTATTTTAGGTTTAGGAAACATTGTGGAATTTATAAATATGTAGTTATAACTATCTATCTAGAAGCTAGGTGCAGTAGTGGATAGAGAGTTGGACCCGGTAGCCTCAGACACTAGCAAGTCACTAAACCTTATTTGCCTCAGTTTCTTCATCTGTAAACTGAGCTGAAAAAGGAAATGGCAAACCACTTCCAGTATCTTTGCCAAGAAAACCCCAAATGGGGTCAACAAAGGATTGGACAAAACTAAACAACAACAAAAAGGGAATTGCAACAAGCAAAAACATGGATCTATCAAAATAAGAACTAGAAAATATAGCAGTTTAGGGCCACTTAGCAAAGGGTCAGATCTTCATAGCTTAATAGCTATGAAGATACCAGGACTAGGAGTAGTAGGCAAAGTAGATAGCTTCCAAGGATGCAACACAAAGAGAAGAGGGTTAAATGAGGGGCAGTTTTTAGTATTACTTTTTTTTTTTTTTAAAGCAATTGGGGTTAAGTAACTTGCTCAAGGTTACACGGCTAGTCATTGTTTATGCGTGAGTGCTCATTTTCTGAGGCCGGATCTGATCTCGGGTCATCCCAACTCCGAGGCCAGCACTCTTACTCACTGCGCCGCCTAGCCGCCCCTTTAGGGCAATTGGGGTTAAGTAACTTGCCCAAGGTCACATGGCTAGGTTTTTGTTTGTGTGGGTTAAGTGTCTGAGGCCGGCTCCGAACTCAGGTCCTTCTGACTCCAGGGCCGGCGCTCTATTCACTGCGCCACCTAGCCGCCCCTAGTATCACTTTTTATAACTACACATTTTTATGATAAAAAAAAGTCCACTTACAAAAACATGTAGGTATTTATTTTGTGATAAGTAAATTTGCATGAGTTACAGTGAAGGTTCAAAGTCTCTGGTGATCAGTAACAGACAGGGATAAATTTTCTAAACTTTGTTTAAGGCATACAAATACCTTTTTACTAAAAACTCCCGAGAATATCAGTAGATAGAACACTGCACTGACTTATGGTTATAATGATCATAAGGACCTAGGCTGTGATTTCATCAATATGGAAAACTCCCAGATAAAAAAAAGTCCCTCTGCCAATTCAGGTTAGTAAAGACTTTCCTAGGACACTGAGAAGTTGAGTGACTTGCCCAGGTTGAGTGACTTGCCCAGGTTGTGCAGCCAATATATGTCAGAGGCAGGTCTTGAACCAGGTTTTCCTGGATCTGGGAGGGGCTCTCTATCCACTATACCACACTACCTCTCATAGATGTGATCATAGTAGCATCATATAAGTTTGAGGCTGGAAAAGTTCTTTGGAGAACATATAATCCAAACACCTCATTTTACAGATAAAGAAATCAAGACTCCAGGAACTTAAGTGATAACAATGTGATAACAAAAAAATAAATTATCTCACTATATTCTGCCTTTAAAAAAAACCACAAGGCATTACATCAAATATCTCTAGTAAAGGTCTGATATTCAAGACATAAAAGAACAAGATTCATTCCCAATAGTAAGTGGTTAAACGATATGAATGAGCAATTTTCAAAAGAAGAAATTAAAACTACCAAAAACTAAAGGAAATACTGTTCCAAATAACTAATAAAAGAAGCATAAATTAAAATTTACACTCACCTTCTACCCATCAGATTAACAAAGACAATAAAAGATGGAAACAGACAAATCTGGAAAAGCTATGGGTTGACAGGCACACAAAGGTATTGTTGGTGGAACTGTGAATTGACCCAACCATTCCAGAAAAATATTTGGAACTATATTATGCCAATGAAATCACATGTCCAATCCCCAAAAAACAGTCATTAGAAAAGTCACTAAATCCTTTCACCTCATAATCCCATTAGTAGGCACATATCTCAAGAAGGTCAAAGACAGAGGAAATCCAGCCTGAGACTTGCACTTTGTGACCCTAGACAAGTCATTTAACCTCTGTTTGCCTCAGTTCCCTCATCTATAAAATGGGGACACAGCTGCTACTTCAGGGGGTTGCTATAAGAATCAAATGAGATAATATTTCTCAAGCACTTAGCCCAGAGCCTGGCACACAGTAGGAGCTATATAATGTTAGCTATTAACACTGTTATATATGCAAAATATTATAGCAGTACTTTACAGAATAGTAAAGGATTGAAAACAAAGAGAGTGCCTATCAGCTAGGGAATTGCTAAACAAATTATGGCATATGAACATAAGGGAATATTATATTACATTGTAAGAAATAAGAATTCTGAGAAACTTGAGAAGACCACCTTAAAAAACATTAGAACTCTGTACAGAGTCCCGACAGCTAAACACAGTTCCCTATCCTTGCCTGAGAGATGGGAGATTTTAGGTACAGAATGAAACATACATTGTTATAATGGTCAATGTGTTAGTTGTTTTGCTTAATTATACTTTTCATTTGTAGAGAAAGGTTCTATTGCATTGGGATGAGTTATTAGGAAGTAGCAGTGATTGATGTTAAATAAAATTAATTAATAAAACTTTTAAAGAATATATATACACACACATACACATATATGTTTATAGACACATAATAAAAATTGCTATCCAAAATGGTTTTTAATCTTTTTAAAGTTTTGTTACACAACAGGGCAAAGCACCAACTACTAGGAAAACTTAATTGTCTAGAACTAGATCACTAATTCCCAAAGGGTCCCAGATATTGATTTTTACTGTATTTTTAAAGAGGAACAATTATCAAAATATATACACATGATTTTTAAAAAAACCTATATAAGTGCTTCTATGGAATCTTGTTTTTGGCGGGGATGGAGAAAAGTAGGTTGATTAGAATGAACTGAGATTTAAAATTCAATCACTTCCCATAACCAATAAATTTCCAAGACCTATTGTTTCTATCTCCCAGAATTTTCTCACAAGTTGCCCCACAACCACTGAAACTCCAATTATCCTAGTTCAGGTTCTCATTTTTATGTCACTGGAGCTATTTTAATAGCCACCTAAATTGTAAGCTCCTTGCCTCCAGACCTTTACTCATTCACTGCCTGAGTTAATGAGTAAAGAGAACTACTCTTCTGCTCAAAAGCCTCACCAGGCTCCCTATTAATGGCCCTCCACAATCTGGCTCCCACTTTGAAAAATAGTGTGGGTAACAACATTCTCTTGCAAAGTCCCTTTCTGAAGGAAGGAAGGAAGGAAGGAAGGAAGGAAGGAAGGAAGGAAGGAAGGAAGGAAGGAAGGAAGACATCTACTAGTAGCTAGTTAAATGCACTTCAGTTTAGGTAAGAGAAAAAGTACAATAATAAAAACAAAAAGATGTCTGGTTTTATTTATAAAAAACATGAAATAGTAACAAGGACTTTTTAATTTCTCCTAAATAAATTTCAGTTACAAGTCAATCATTAACAAATAAATGATCAAAAGAATCCACTTCATTGGCCCAATGAGTAAAGAAAGTATTACTCAGTTAACAGCATCTTCATCAGTTCATATTTGGGGAGTAAATAAACCTAATTAATATGAATTCTCCTTTTCTTTTTCTTCCATATACATATTTTCAGCCAATAATTTCTTGTATTCCTAAAATTGTTACAGTGATCTACTTGACATGTTTCTTCCTACAATACAAACAATTGCATGTTAAATTAGTCGTAACTCAGAACTAATAAAGTTGAATTTGCCTTAAATGATCAAACATTTTATCACTTATCACCAATAGTACTTGTAAGCCACTACCTCAAAAAGTTACTTTTTTCCTGTCAACATCTACTTTTGACAAAAGGGCACATAAAGTAAAACAAAACCATTCATCTTACTTTCTGTTCTTCCCCTACCCCCCAAAAAAGGTTGGACACAAGTTGGGAAGTATAAAAGTTAAGTCAACTTCATACATGTTTTCCTTGGAGTGAGTGACATATTTTCATTGGTGTTGATATGAATAGGTATTAGAATACATCATTACTTTTTTATGCTTTAAAAATTTTTGAATCATTAAACATTGTGGCAATCCACATATATCTAGGTAAAGATGAAGAAAAGAAACAGTTACATGTCATTGCTTTTTATAAACAATGTAGTTTCATGATGTAGCAACTTTCTTTCTATAAACAAAAAGCTTGGAAAAAAGTTCAGACCCCAAACAGGAGATTTACCAAGATTACATTTTAAAAATTAATTGTTTTAATTCAATAAACAAATTGCCTGATTTTGAAGTTTATAATCCAGACATACTTGGATAAGTAATTACAAAAAGAAAGTGAAAGTGACCTTAAGTGAAAACATAAGTGAAACTGATTGGTCTATTTTCTGTGAGCACTCAATGAATAAACAGTAAAAGAATAGATACAATTTATGGTTCTGATCATTAAAAGTTTATAGTTTTGAAAAAATTAAGATGGAATTTCTCATTTGAAAATCCCTTAAATACAAACACCATAAAAATTAACTACATTACATTATCTTTATATGGAACAATAGGCCTAATGTAAAGATGAGTGACCAACACAACAAGGCTGTACGACTAGCTGACTTTAAAATAACTACATTAAAAAAACATTCCTATAGTAGTAACCATGCTTTCCCACAAACAAACAAACACTGGATGTCAACATAAGAACTTGAAAATAAACAAAACTGTTTAGCAAAAGAGCTGAAATTCCAATTACTCTAACCTTATGTAAACTTGTTAAATTCAAATACAACGACCCAGATTACACGATTTCTATTCTACAAAGTCTCCATTTCAAATATTAGATTACATATGGCACACACACCCCCCCCCCCCGCAACTTTTTCTGAAGAAAAAAATAAAACTATTATTATTCTCCTCGGTATGACTTAAAAGAATACAAAGAACAAGGCAGATTGTGGGGGCAGGCGATGCCTGTTTTTTAAAAAGCCACAACTAAACAAGGTGTGTGGTGGTGATGTTCCTAAACACGCGCTTTACACTCACCCGTATTACATTGCTTTCCTTCCCTTTCTCCATCTCTTCCTTTCTGCTGCCGTTGGAAAATTATATACACAAAACCCGGAGTAATACAAGCAGGGGCTCTACAGTTCACACAAGGGCAAACTAGCTTAAATGGGGGAGGGCCAAGTGATAAGGGTGGGGATTTTTTCTCCCTAGAAAAAATGGAGGGGGGTGGAGCAGGAGAGAATAGAGCTGAGAAGAGGGGGCGCGTTGGGTCGGGGGAGCACGGGCGTAAAGGAGGATGGCGGTAAAACGGGGAGGGGGTGGAGGACAGAAATAAGACACTGGGGAGAACGTGAGGGGCGGCATCCAGCCGAGCCAGGAAGGAGGCAGCGCGGACCTGGCGGGGTGCAGGGAGATGATGCCCCCTCCTTCCTCCCAGCTGCTGCCGAAGCTACTCCAGCACACGCCCACCCTGGGGAAAGATACCGGCTCTGGGGCCTAGCAGCAGCCGCCCTGCCGGTGAACCTAGCCAGCCAGGGGGCGGGCTCAGCCTCCTCCTACCCATCCCGGGGCCCGGACCCCGGGTCACCCAGCCCCCCCAGCCCCCTCCCAGCCCCCCAGGACAGCAGCGTGCGGAGAAGAAGCGGGACGGAGGGAGTGGGGAGGGGGCAACCATTAAGGAGCTGTGTCCATGGCAACGGAGGGGGAGGAAAAGGGTACGGGTGGGGGGAGGAGAGAGATTTCACCCTTTTCCCCACTCGAGTCCCTCCTTGCAACGCCCACCTGAGTGACGGGAGGGGGGCGCCCCTTCCCCCTCCCGGCGCCGGGGAGAGGGGGCGGCGGCCGCGCTTGGGCCGGGAGCGGGGGCTCAGGCGCCCCCTCCCCGCCCCACACCTGGGCGGGGAAAGGCCGCGGCTGCCCCAACCACCACCATCTCCCCCACGCCTGAGGGGGAAACGGCGGGACCTCGGCCGGAGCCCGGCCGGGCTAGGGCCGGGCCGGGATGGAGGCGGAGGCTGAGGCGGCCGGGGTGTCCCCCACACACACGCCACCCCGCGCCCCGACCCCGCTCCCCGGGGAGTCCCCTTCGGCGGGGAAGGACAAATCATCTCAAAGCGGAGAGAGAAAGCGGCTACGACTACCTGGCTCTGCTCCTCGCTCCCTCCATCCCCGTCCGGCCGTCGCCGCCGCCTCCTCCGCTGCTGCTGCTGCTGCTGCCGCTGCCGCCGCTGCTGCCGCCGCCGCTGCCGCCGCCGCCGCCGCACACAGCCTGAACCGCCCGGCGGGGGACAATGACGTGCCTCCATCCGGGCACCGCCGCCGCCGCCGCCGCCGCCGCCGCCTCCTCCGGGTCAGGAGCCGGCGCCGGCGCCAGTGCTCCACTCCCGCCGCCAGGGGGCGCCGCGACACGCCAAGTCCGCGCTCCGCCTGGGCACGCCGCCAGCCCCGCGGCCGAGGGGCGGAAGCCGGAGCGGCGCTTCTCGTAACTAGGCGGCCTTTCTTCCCCACCCCACCGCCTCCCCGACGCAGCGGGAGGTCGCCCCGGGGCCGGAGCCCTCGGGAGGAGGAGGAGGAGCTGGGTCTGGGCGGCGGAGCGTGAGCCACCTTCCTGGGTGTCTAGCCAGCAGAAGCACTCCAAGGCCTGGCCACCCTTTTCGGACGGCTTGCAAGGACCTGCCCTTTCCACGGCCCGGCGTACTTGGGCTTCGCTCCTGGCCCCGAGTGCGGGTGCGTATGTGTGCGTGTCTCTGTGTTTGTGGGGGGGGACCCTCCGCCAGCTCGCGGGGAGCTGCGTCGCCTCACGGGCTCCAAGAGCAGGGACAGCGGCCCTTCGTCTCCAGGCCCAACTTAGGAAACCTCCCCCCGCGCGCCCCTTGTTTCGCGTGGGGATCCCACCCACCCTTTCTAATGGGGTTCCAAGGAGAGTATCCCAAGGAACAAAAGGCAGGGCGTGGGACAGGGGAGTCCTCCCAGCGCCCCCACGCGCGAAACCAAACACCCCCCCCACCCGTGGGCTCTGGCGGGAAGGAACGCTGAATGCATTGGCTGGGTCACAAAGAGTTGACCAAGTACTGGTTATTTTTTCTGGCTGAAGGCTTCTTTGAAAATCCATTTAGAAATATATTTTGCGCCATCAAAGTTTTGTTTGAGGAAAAGTTATTTTCTGTGTAGTTAGTCAAAGACCCATGAAATATTTGGGAATCAAGAGATTCCTTGGAAATAGTTGAGTTCAGGCGTTCTTAAGACTTTTTGTGTGTGTCTTGGGAACCATTTGGCAAAAAACTATGCTCCCCTTCTCAAAACAATTTGAAGAAATGCTAAATTTCATTTTGGGGTTAATGAAAATAAAGATGTAGGATGTTTGGGGGTTCCCCCCCCTTCAAAGTCACAAACTCCGTGAAATCTATGGATTGAGGATGTGAAGTTAAAATCTCCTAGTGTATCTAATCAGATGCCTACATCTTACACCCTTCTGAGCCATTCCCCAGTAAGTCCTATCTGTTTGCAAAGGTTTATCCCTTGGAAAAATTCCTCAAAGTCATGAAGAATTTGAGAAATGGTGGATTTTAAAATTATATACTTCAAAAACTAGCAGATTCATTGACATCACCGACATCACCTTGAAATCAATACACATGGAATACAGAAATACCTATGGAAATAGCAACATTGCTTTATAATTGTTATCTCACGTGATTTAGATGAATCACAGGAAATCTCACACCTAACAATAATTACTCACATTTCAGTAGTGTTTTAAGGTTTGCAACTCTGAGGCAGGTCTAATAATAAAAAATTTTATTTGCATGACTATTATTAACTAATTATAATTAATGTTAATTTAAATATTGCTATTCTCATTTTAAAGACTAAGAAAATAAAGCTCAGAGAGTGACTTGCCCAGGGTCAACTTCAAATGAATAAAGGAGCCAGTTCCCCTGATTCCAATATAGTCTTTCCCATATGGAATCTTCCTCTTCTCAGTAGAGCAAAGAGCATCAAGCATGTTGCCTGATAGATGTAATCAAGTTTCCTGTTAAAGAGAATGGATGCTCCCTACCATTAGAAATTGGATTTTGGAGCAGGAACTGCCCGTGTGCCTTTCTTTGTTATTCCAGCACTAACCACAGTGCTTGGCACAAAGTAGTTAACTGCTCCTTTATTAGGTCAGTGTCATTCACCTCCTAAGTTCAATCAATATTTTATGAGATGGTAGGGGAGGATGAAGAAATACCTCTCTCAAATTGCGCTAATGCTAGATTTGTATATTTAAATTTCTCTTAATGGACTCCTCCTTCAAAACCTGTTGGTTGTTGAGGGGGATACCATCTCCTGGTTTCACACAGGTTCATTACCTCGGTTTCATCTTGAACTGGATTCCCTCTTCCCCACTATCCGCATACAGTCATTTACTTCTACCTCCACAACTCTTACTCATTTCTGCCACCTTCTCACTACTCACACCACACCTACCTTCGTTCAGGCCTCATCTTGTCTCACCTGAATTATTTACTCTAAGAACCTGCTTCCATTCTCTCCCTCTTCCTAATCACTCTTCCACATAGATGACAAAATAACATTCCTAAACCACAGATCTAGCCATGTCACTTTCCTGCTCAAAGTCTTTCAGTGTTCCCTTATTGCTCTCACACAGACCCAACAATCTGTGAGTGAGTTTCAGGGGATCCATGAACTTGAATGGGAAAAAAAAAATCTTTTCATTAACCTCTGATAGATAGCATTTCCCTTAATTATGTATGTGTGTGTGTGTGTGTGTGTGTGTGTGTGTGTGTGTATTTTAAATATTCCAAGAAGAGTCCATAGGTTTCACCAGACCACCAAAGGGGTCCATGACACAAAAAAGGTTAAGAAGACCTGGACATAAGATCCTCCACAGTCTTGCTCCGCACTACATCTTCAGCCTTTTTTTTTCCTACATTATACTCCTTTACACATCCTACATTCTAGCCAAGCTGAACTACTAGCTATTCTTTAAACCTGGCATAACGTCTTCTGCCTTTTATATGATGCAATTCATAGGCTAGAGGCTGTCAAGTGCCTGGCCTCAACACTGTACACTGAAGCAGATTAAAATGCAGTTGGGCAATACTGTATTTAACAACATTACAAGAATACAATAAAATACAGATAATTGTAACTTGTGGTTATTTTAGACACTATGCAGTCTGTAGGGGCTTACCCACCACATTTCTACACCACTTCTGATAGAGACCCCAGGAAGACCCTTCCTCCAGACCTCATCTCTCAGAATCCATTTCCTTCAAAGTTTAGCTCAGGCGCCTCCCCTAATTACCTCATTTGTTATTGTTTCTTCCCTCCTCTGATCACCCTGAATTACACTTATCTGTTGTTGTATGCTTCCCAGTTAGCTCCTTAGGGGCAGGGAATGTTTCTTCTCTATCTTTGTTTCCCCAGGCTTAGCATAGTGCTTTTTTTTTTTTTTACCCAGTTGAGCCTTAATAAATGTTTAACAAACTGGATAACTAAGGTCTTTTGAGTATTTAGCCTAGTGCTCTCTTCTACTCCAGTAGAAATGCTGTTAACAAAAATGTAAAATTAAAACTCAACAAATAGAGGTGTCCAAAAGTGGAATTGGCCACTTTGGGGAGTCTTTCTCCTCAGGAATCTTCTAGCAGCGGCCAGATAACCACTCATCAAGGACATTGGAGGAGGGATTCTTGTTCAAATGTATGGTTGGGCTAGATGGCCATCTCCACGACCTTTCTAATTTTGAGATCCTGTTATTCTGAATTGAATTCTACTATAAAGCAAACCGATATATGAAGCAGAGATGGGTTATAAAACTAATTCCACAATGTGAATCAAATAAAAACCCCATTCTCTCCACAAAAGTCCAAATTTTTTGAGTGAAATGGTTTTTGCTTGTTTTATTTCAAAAACTTGAGTAGAAAGTGTAATGTCCAATGAGCACAGACATTTCATTAATTTGAAGCCACCTTTACTTGGCTAAAAGAGAGCAGGGGAGGGGGCAGCTAGGTAGATCAGTGGATAGAGCACTAGCCCTGGAGTCAGGAGGACCTGAGTTCAAATAGGGCCTCAGACACTTAACACTTAGTAGCTGTGTGAACTTAAGTTCACACAAATCATTTAACCCCAATTGCCCTGCCTTCCCCCTCCAAAAAGACCAAAAAAACCCAAAACAAAACAAAACCCCAGCATGGGAAGTAAAATGTAGGAATCAAAAGCTATTCATCACACTTGTTAAACTGAGGTAAGATATTCTTGTGAATTCAGTAGTTCATAAAAATGTTAGAACTATTAAGGATTGGGATTATTTCATTCTTTGTATCCTGAGCACCTAGGGTAGTACTAAACACAAAATCAACTCAATAAATTCTTATCAATTTATGGATCCAATTTATTATAGATAAAGAAACAGGTCCAGAGAGGTTTAAGTTTCTCATCCAAGGTCACATAGCTAGTTAGTAACTGGT
Source organism: Gymnobelideus leadbeateri (assembly GCA_011680675.1). Taxonomy (NCBI): domain Eukaryota; kingdom Metazoa; phylum Chordata; class Mammalia; order Diprotodontia; family Petauridae; genus Gymnobelideus; species Gymnobelideus leadbeateri. The sequence continues at coordinate 25,132 of WOXC01001934.1, read as the reverse complement.
CCTGAAACATAGGTATTCTGTCTTCTAGTCTAGCCCTCATCTACATCATAACCACACTGCCTTTTCCTTCATCTATATCATTATCTACACCCTCCTACGCAATCTAAGAAGACAACGGCAGAATTCAATTCAACATTCGTTAAAAGCCTACATTATTTGAAGAAGTTAAAGCCTGGTGCTGGGAATATAAAAAATGAAAAACAACAGAGCCCTTATACTACAGGTACTTACAATTTAATCTAAATTATAAAACATGCAAGCAAATATACCTGTGCTTAAGGCAAGATGTGTTAAATGCAAAACGCACTTCTAGTCTAAGTGCTTTAAGAAATTTGTGGAGGGCAAATATCCCTGTCAGCTGGGGAGGTAACAGAAGACTTCAAGAAGGAGGTGGTACCCAATCAGAGCCCTGACGGGAGAAGGATCTCAACCCAAAGAGAAAAGAAATGGAGTACATTTGAAGCCTAAATTCAAGAATGCTCAGAGAAAGACAAAATCAGGGAATAGCTAGAACACTTGACCTGGAATGTGAATATATTAAACATACCTACTGTGCAATGTACAACTGTTGTAGGTACTAGTGACACAATTCAGTCCCTTTCTTCCAAGAAACTTATAATGAACAGGTTACAGTTAGGGCTGTCATTGTCCCTAATGGAGAATACAACAGAAAATCCTCAACTGTGGAGTATTTTAAATGTTACCCACCACAAAGTAAGTAGAAGCTGGAAAAGCTAAAGTATTTTCTTTCCCTTTTGGTCAACTCCATTAATTAATTCAACAAACATTTATTAAGTGCTAACTGAATCCCCTGCCACTATGTTAGATTGGGACAGGAATACAAAGACAAAAACAAAACAGCCCCTGCCTTCAAGGGAGTTATATTCTATTAAGGGGAAATAACACAAACACAGAAAAGTAAACTCAAAATATATATAGTTATGAAATTTTGGTGCAATGGATAGAGTATTGACTCTAGAGTCAGGAAGATTTGAGTTCAAATGCGGCCTAGCTCTGTGACCCTGGGGCAAGTCCTTTTAAGCCTGTTTGCCTCAATTTCCTCATCTGTAAAATGAACTGGAGAAGGCAATGGCAAACCACTCCAATTATCTTTGCAAAGAAAACCCCAAATGGGGTCATAAAGAGTAGGACATGACTGAAAATGACAAAATAACAACAACAAAGATCTGAAATTTCAGAAGTGCTACCAACTGCTGGCATCAGGACAGCCTTCCTCTAAGGGTTGGCACTTGGGCTGAGCTTTGAAGGAATTGAGGGACTCTACAAGAAGAAGGTTGGGGGAGATGAATTCCAAGTACAAGAGACAGTTTGTGAAGAGGACTGGAGATGGTAGAGCAAACATTTTCTATGAGGAACAGTCAGTAGGCCAGAACTGGCAATATGCAGTAAAGCCTGGAAAGGTAGACTAGAGATGGGTTGTAAGGGGCATTAAAATCTAAGTGGAAAAGTTTAATGTTTTATCCTCGAAGCAGGAGGGAGCCACTGGAGCTTCTTGAGCAAAAAAAACGACATGCTCAGACTTGTTCTTTAGAAATAATAATTTGTGAGCAAAAAATGAAAAGTTTTTTTTTTTTTAAATACACAAAAAGGAAGTCCAGAAGGGGACACAAAATAACCTGGGCAATGTTGGAACTAATATATTAAATTTAATATATACTTTAAAAAACTGCATGCAAGAGATTTATTGCTTCTATGCAATTCTCTTTTGTTCTTATATGAAAAATTTTCATTTTGTCAAGTTCATAACAAATTTTAAAAGGAATTATCAATTTATATGTTTAACATGATTGTACATATTAGATTGCTTGCTATTTTGGAGAGAACGGAGGGGAGGGAAGGAGAAAAATTTGGAACTCAAAATCTTACAAAAATGAATGTTGAAAACTATCTTTACATGTAATTGGGGGGGGGGGAATAAAAACTATTAAGCAAAAAAAAAAAGGGAATATCATTTTGATCCAAGACAGTTCTGAAGTATCCATGATGAAAAAGTCTGTACATCTCCAGAGAGAGAACTGATGAATTCTGAGTGCAAATTGAAGCATAATTTTTAACTTTTTTTTTTGGTGACATGGCTAATATGGAAATATGTTTTACATGATTTTACATGTATATTGATATTATATTACTTGCCTTCCCAGCAAGTGGGGGAGGGACTGGAGGGAAGTAGAGAATAAGGAACTCAATTGTTTTTTTAAGATTTCTAATAAATAATAAATTAGAAAATAAACTAAAGGAATGTTAGTTTGGTAGCTGCAGAGGACTAATTGCAGGGGGGAAGGAGTAAATGCAGGTAGATCAACTAGGAAACTATTTCACTAGTCCAGATAACAGGAGATGAGAGCTTGAACTAGGGTGGTGGCCATGTGAATGGAAAGAAGGCAGCATATGTGATATATATTGTGGCAACTGATTAAATATGAGGAGTAAGAAAGAGGGAGGGTTGAGGGCGAGTCAGCTCCCAATAGGAATGGGGAAGTTAGGAAGAGAGGATAATTTGGAGAAAGGGAAAAGGGCCTTGAATTAAACTTCTTTTTCTCAATGAATTCTCATATCACTAGCTTAGCTTGTGTTTGAAAATGTATTACAATTAATAGTTTGTCTACTAACTAATCCTTCTGAACTTAGCTCTGGGCTTCTTGCCAGGACATTTCCTGGGAGCTGTCCACAAGTGCAAGTCTTTAAAAACCAAACCTTTAAAAAGGAGACAGTTTGAGAAGTCTAGTCATGTTAGGGAGAAAAGTTTAAAGTTATGTATTGAATATGAGCTTTAAGGTTCATAAAAGCACTTTCCTCACATTGACTAGGAAATAGGTAGTTAGAGGTATTATTATTATTATTATTTCTTTTACAGATAATAAAACTGAATCTCAGAGAAGTAATTTGCCCAAGGTCACACAGTTTCTAAGTAGCAGAGTTAGTACTAGTACCAGGGTCTTACAGTTCCAACACCAATACTCATTCATGACTCCCCTCTCAGTAGCTATGTAGAGCTGACATTTCTTTTATCATAAGAAAAGGCAAGACTTTTTTTAATTTTCACTTTCACCTAATCTTTAAAAAAGTATATACAATTTGCAAATAGATTTTGAAGAGAGTTCTTTCAGTCTGGATTAGGGAACCTATAAAACCCTTACAAATCTCAGTAGATTTCTTCAGGAATTTGTCTCGGGCTTCTCCATTAAACAGACCTTCAGCAAAGTTAGAAGAAGCAATTCCTAGGAAGTATCTTGGAGAAACTGAAGATACTCTGAACAGACAGATGCACCTCTGCTGCAAATTCATTCATTCATCTTATTTATGTTTGTTTTTTGTGCTGTGACTACAGAACTAGGGAGATTTGCCTCTGGAGACATGTTTCTGACCTGCTGTGCTACAGCCACAGATTTGACAAGGCAAAATGAAGAAGATTAAATGCACATCTAGCCAGGACCTGTGCTGTGCTGTATGTGTGCTTGAAGTTTTGGGGAGACAGTGCTTTTATATTTGGGTTTCAAAGGCCCTCTAGTGGCCTACTTAGAGTTCTGCATTGAAGCACTTGAATTAAACTTAAGGGATCCCAAAGAAAATTTGCGCCCCCTTCCCCAGTTTGGTCCCCACCTTTGAGGTCATCACCACAATCTTCCCCCCCCTCACCCTTGGTAAGAAATTGAAGTTTTGAAGGTTTCAAAGTTTACAACTCATCAACACTTCATTTTCACTGACTTCCAGGAGTATGCAGAACATGTGCAGAACAGCTGTGGGATTGGAACTCCACAAAATTTACTTGCCTTTTCTGAATGGCTTTCTCAGATGATTAAATACAGAATGAAAAGGGTTTTACAAAGCCAAACCCTACAGGCACTCTGAAAAGTGCCTGCTGTTGTGTCTAAACACTACAAAGAATCTTCCCATCTTTCAGGCTTCCTCTTTTGACTTTTTAATATTTATCTGAGGTTTGTGTAGCTTGCCAACGTTTCCCAATTGAATTTACACTATTTTGATTCTAATTTTACATTCCATTTCACTTTCCATAGACAGCTTCCCTCTGCAGCAAGCAGTCTGAACCTCATTAGAGTGCTCAAATAGCTTATGTGGTAACAGCACTCTTAGGATATCACAGAGGAGTGAAGAGAATATCTTCCTGTCAAGTTTATTAAGGGGTAATGAGAAGGAAGGGGGAGGGTGTCTGTGTTTTTTGTGAATATATGATGTGGATTCCTGTTTCACCTGTTCTGTGTATGACATTGATGAGAGATAATGGGGCATAGTGGAGAGCTAGCCTTGAAGACAGCAGGACCTGTGTTCAAATTCTAACATTCTGGAAACTGTAAACCTGGGCAGGTCATTTTATTTATTGATCCTCTAGTCTAGACAATTCTCTATAAGACATTAAGTTGTCTGTTGGCATTGGTAGAAGGAGTTCTTTCACCACTAGGCCATGGTCTGCCAAAAAATCTCTCAATACACCCCAAAGGAGATGTTTTGAAAGAAATAGTATCATGAATACCCATGTGTTCATATACTGATCCTTAACTAGACTTTACTTTGTATGTCTACTTTATTTCCCCTTTAGCCACAGCTGTGTGTTAAATCAAAGAAAACAATTTAACTATTTTACTTTTCATGATAAAGTCAATAATTGATTTTTCTGAGTTGCACATTGTTTTCTCTGCCTTTCCTATACCTAGAACAGATTAGGTAGTCTGTTCAGGCCATTCTGTTGATTTATGTTCCTTTGTGTGTGTTAATAATATAGTAGGACAAATGAATTCTGTGATGGTTCACAAATGCCCCCAACATACACTCTGCATTTCAATCTAAGGAAATAACAGGGAGGAGGAAAATTTTACTTTCCTCCAAAATTCTATAATTTTCATATTCAAGATAATTCTGGCATTATATTCTGCAGAGGATGTATTCTAAGCTAATATCAGTTGTGAAAAGAAAAAAAAGACAAAATTTAAGAGTGATTCTTGGTTCTCAATAGAGAGCACCAAAAGAGTTACTTAGTTCACTGGCTATATACAAAACTAAGATTTCTGCAAGGTTGAGGCCTTTATGTGCATTGTATGTTGTGCTGATGAGCACGATAGTTTAAAATCTGCAGGGGATAAAAGCAGACTTGAAATACATGGAATCAGGCTTTGGCCTTTGGAATTTATTCACAGCCCACTAAATTTTATGAGGCAAGCAAAAATAGGAGTTGTTGGAATGGCAAAGGATAGATTCTTTGTAAGGTGAAATATGAAAACATGTGAAAAAAATTACTGAAAATACAAGTCTTAAAAATTGAAAAAATTCAATTCCTCTTGCCTAAAGGTTCAAAGAAAGTGAAGTCAATGATATTTACTTTTAGGTGACAGATGCTAACAAACAGAAAATGAAAAAAAGTTGCCCCTCATGCATCTATAAGTTATTCCTTGATTAGCCATAGAATAGCAGAGACTCTCTGCCTCAGAGGGCACATTCCTAAATTGAAATTTGATCTAGAATCTTTTTGTTGGATTCTACGATCTCTCCTCATTCTTCTGGTATCCTCACATTTACAGCAAAATAACTGGCAAAAGGAACATTCTGAGGGGCTTGAGAGAGTGGCATGTATGAGACTAAAGGTGGAGAAGGCATCTCAGACTAGGACTGCAGGCATTCCAGGAGTCAACAGGAGATAACCTGAAGGATATCTCCTGGAATGAAGGACTTCATTCTAGGACTGTCACCCTGATAGATATCTGGCCACTGGACCCAGATGATTCTGGAGGAGCAAGTGAGGCCGGTGACTTTGCACAGAACCTCCCTCACTCAAATCAGAGTCAATTGCAAGTCATGTCATCTCTCTGATGTCATGATCATGGCTTTCAAGAAGGAAGGACAAATCACGAAAATCTACAGTACTGCCACAAGACATACATTTCAAAGTACATTCATCCAAGGAGGGACATCACCTTAAAATCTAAATAAAACCATTTGGGAAAATCACATGACGGCTTTAAAAAAAAGAGTGGTTTGGCAGGAAAATTTCCTTCAATATAATCAAACTGGGGACTGGTTATTTTGAAAGAAATGATCTCTTTACATACAGCATAGGGGGCATCTGGGATTTATGTATTGGAAGTCAATTACTCCTACACATACAAAGAAAAGTCAATTCTATGCCTTAACTTTTTTGTCATTTTTTCTGTCATGTAGACAGACCTACTGTCCCAGAGGTAATCATCACTAAGGGTTTGCTTTTGCATTTCTTATTTTTTTTCCTGAAAGAATCCTAAAGTCTAAGTAATCCTTTTTCCAGAAGTCAATTGTCTTCATTATGATGCAAAGAGGAGGTATTTTTTTGCTCTATTCTTAGTACAATTGCAAATGCTTTATGGCACTGTTGAGAAGCCAGGAAGCTGAGGCAGCCCAAGATTTTATGTCTTTTGGATGGATGAATGAATGAATGAATGAATGAATGAATGAATGATACAAAATATCAACACAGGGCAATCTGTATCCTTTGCTATCAGCTACCACATCTGTAACAGTGGTTAAAGCAACCCCTTATTGCAAACTCTGATTAACAAAATAGGCTAGCAAAAAAGAAAAAAAAAGCCAAAGTGGGTAATTCACTATCTTTAGCATACCATGTGCATTTTTATATATATATATATATATATATATATAATGTCTATACCAATTCATACCACCTCCTATTTAATTAATAAATTAATCTCATGGGGTTCTTTCAAAGAAAACACTTGATAGATGTTAAAGGGGTGCTATTATTAAGTAATGGAAACAATATAGGGCTGAGAGTTAGGAAACCTAGATTCTAGTCTGGTCTCTCTCCCTTTACTAACTAGTGAGTTTGAACAAATCAACCTATTTGTGCCTTTTTCCTAATGTGTGAAATAGAGCTAAATAAGATGATCTCCAGGTTTCTTCCCAGCTCTAAAATTGTATGATTCTGTGACACCAAGTAAAGGATCTAATTTGGCTGAACTGCTTCTGCCTCCCTAAGTACTATCCTTGGGAGGAATTGAGGACCTTGACTGGTGTCTCCTGATTTCTAAACTTCTCAAAACACCCTAACTTGACTGTCTCTGTCAGATAGTAGAGCCACATGGACCCAGGATTACTGGTGCCCCTTCTTAATCTTTGACTGCCTTTCCTACCCAGATCTACCTAGTCTACACTCTGAATCTACTACCCTACCTAGTTTAAACTCAAAGAAACAAAAATGCCCCCCCCCCAGGATAAGCTCATTATTTCTTTTTCTTTCTTTCTTTCTTTTTTTTTCTTTTTCTTTTTTCTTTTTTAAGCAACTGGGGTTAAGTAACTTGCTCAAGGTTACACGGCCAGTCATTATTTATGTGTGGGTGCTCATTTTCTGAGGCCGGATCCTGTCCCGGTTGTCCCACTCTTGGGCTGGCACTCTCACTCACTGCGCCACCTAGCCGCCCCAATAAGCTCATTATTTCTAAAGTCACCACCAAGCTTCTAATTCAAGCCCTGATTGACCCTACCCCCCTGAGGCTCCTCTCCCCTCAGACTGGAGAACTAGGGGGGAGAAGAACAAACTATCAATGCCTTCCTTTATAGGGGGCAGAAACTGGACTTCAGCTCTCTTCCTCTGCCGCTTTGCCTGGTTTCAGTTCTACAGAACAAAATGCCTCTACCTGGGTTCCCCCCCACCCCAACCCATTCTCCCACTCCTGCCTCCTTTCGTATTTGTCTCCCCCTTTGGAATGTAAGCTCTTTGAGGGCAGAGATTGTCTATTTTTATTAATTGTATCCTTGGCATTCAACACAGTGCCTACATAGTAGATGCTTAATAAATGTTTTTAGATTAGACAAGGTTTCCTTCTCCAGCATTTTTCATGAGTCCCTTAACAGTGAACCATCTGGTTTAAAAGCAGGGTTACTTACTTGCAAGCAAAAATAGAAAACAAATTCAGAAATAATACACCAATCAGGATAAAGTTAATTAGAAATGTGTGTAAGTAGACATGTGCTAGTTAGACTAATCTGAACTGATTCATGGTTCCCCAGGACTAGTTTTGACCAGGATTCACTATCCACCAAGGGATCTTCTCATCTGGGCTTCAGTAGTGTAGTCTCTAGTTCCATGAAGGTCCTATTTGAATTAGAATTAGTTCATCTGGGTACTATAGCCTAAACTCACTCTCATCTTGTGAAGAATTCTCCTAGTTCCCAGTAGAAGGGTTTGCTATTCCAGCTGCATTCCTATCTAATCTTTTGGCTAACTACCTCCTACCCTCGGCCAGAATCAAGGAGGAAGTAAAAATAATAAACACATAAAAGGGATAAATGGAGAAAGGGAAGGTACTACTTGTATGGCACTGTGCTGTGTTTTACAAATGTCTCATTTTATTCTTACAACAACCCTGGGAGGTAGGTGCAGTAATTCCAGTTTTGCAGTTGGAGCAAAGGTTAAATGGCTTGCACAGGGTGGCAAAAGTTAGTCTGAGGATGAATGTGAACTCAGGTCTTCCTGAGTACAGGCCCAGAGCACTGTACCATCTAGTTGCCTCAACTAGAGTTAAAGTCATTAGGTTGTTTTCACTTTTTTTAATCACCTAGGAAAACAGAATAATTCAGTTTAGCATTTAGTTCACTGTCAAAAGTCACAAAAGACAATCTTTTCCACTTACACTTCAATAACAGAGACCAAAAGAAACAGCTCACCTAAATTTATCTCCAAAAAGAGTTCTATGAACCTATGAATCTATTTCTCTGAGTCTCACTGAACTCTCAGGTAATAGAAAAAGTTGTTAAAATCCCTCTGGAAGAATTTTATAAATGATAATTAATGCTGTGAATGAAGGGCTATGACAAGGTAGAAGTCTATTATACCTCTTTAGGCAGCAAGTAAATTGTTTAAGGAGCAACTTTGTGCATAATCTTCAAAAAACCCAATCTTTAAATCCCTTGTTGAAATTTCATTTCAAGGAACCCCAGAAAAACAAAGAAACTATTTTCAAAGTTATCACTTATTTTTATGCAAAATGTACTACAGTAAATGGAGAAAGCAAAACTCTTCTGCCATTACTTATAAAAACTGTACCTTCTGTTTGCCCCAAGTCCAAAGAGTCTTAGCTCTAATTTATCAAAACTGCTCTTTAATTACATACACTCAGAGTGAAATATTGCCAGAATTTATTATAATGTGTTTAACTCCTTGGTAAATTATTCCAGTAACAATATTTTGCAAATTCGGTGTTTTTCTCAGATTTAATGCCTTTGGCTAGGAAATAAGATAATATTGACCTAGGGCTTCACTTGGGAAAGTAGAGAGCATGGAAAGTGATTTTGAAAGGTAAATGGTTAAGAGTCAAAAAAATGTTGGATTTAGAACCAGGGAACTTAGATTTTAATCCCCACTCTGCTATTCACTATGTGTATAACCTTGGACAAGTCACTCTCTTCTCAGAAGCCTGAGTTTTCTCCAAAAAAGATGAGAGTTGGACAAGAGGGACCTTTCAGGGTCCTTCTAGGATCTACTGAAATTTTTTTTAAAAATTACCCACTTAACATATACTGTTATTAAAGACTATTGGTTCCAACCTGTGGTTTGTTTTGTTTTGTGTGTAACTAGACCAATTTGAGTTTTAAAATATGTTCATTCTTCTATAGCCTCATTCCTAGAAGTTCTCGTGAAAAATAAGAAGCTGCTATAGCTGTGCCTACAAAGTCACAACTAGTCTCCAGACTGAGCATGGATTCAATTCAATAACATTTAAGCCTCCTTTGTGTACAAGAACCTCAGATAGGTTCTGGGGATTTAAAGATGAAAAAAAAACCCCACCAGATCAGAAATTGGTCAGTGAAACATCCAGTTTACCTGGAGAATATCACAGTGTTTGGAGTGAACAGCTGTAGCAAGACATTATAATACTTCTATCTCCTGTTTCCTGTAACCAACTCACCTCTGATGAACTCTTGAAGAAGTCACAATTATCTCAAAAAGGTATATCAGGTTTAGGGTTGTAGAATCCAAGAAAATTGAAGGGAATATGAATTCAGTGAAAGTCAGGAGCACCTCAGACTGTCATAACCACTGAGAATCAGTTCTCCTGTAGCAAAGGTAAAGCCACAAGGATTATCAGCAGACAGATTTTATTTATACCCTCAGCAACTAGCTCCAGTTGGTAAGTGTGAACTCCAGGTTTTCACCTAAATACTAATGGCAATCAGGGAATTTAATTAAGGGGACAGAAATGATAAGGAAAAGAAGTTCACACCCATGAATTCACAGGTCTGTACAAAGAATGAATGAATAACTTAAACTACTTAAATTCTATAGTAAGAGCAGTGAAAGGAGAGAAATAAAGGGAGTAAAGAGTGAAGGAGAGTTGAATGAAGACAAATATAAAGCTATATGCAGATACAGAGAAATACAGACAAAAAACAAGGGGAAAGACAAAAAGAAAGTCAAGGACACAAGCAGATAAAGAATAAACCTATAGAAAGCTATAGACACATAGAGACAGACATGCTCAAAAATCCTGTATGGATGGATACCTGATACAGACATAAATGATGATATCATAAGCAAATTAGAGGAAGAAATTACCTTCAAGAGAAGGGAAGAGTTTGTGTCTAAACAAGTGAGAGAAAAGGAAACCGAAAGTCAAATCAACAATTTTGATTATATAAATTTGAAAAAGGCTTTGTACAAACAAATCTAATGCAATTAAAATTTGAAGGGGAAACAGGTAACTGGGAAGCAAATCTTTGCAGAAAATTTCCCTGATAAAGGTTTTATATTTAAGATATATAAGTAACTGATTAAAATTTCTAAGACTTAAGTACCACTCCCTACTAAATGAATGGCCAAAGCATATGAACTAGTAGGTTTGTTTTGGTTTTTTTTGGAGAGGGGAAGGTAGGGCAATTGGAGTTAAGTGACTTGCTCAAGGTCACAAGGCTAGTTTTGTGTTGTGTCTGAAGTCGAATTTGAACTCGGGTCCCCCTGACTCCAGAGCAGGTGCTCTATTCACTGTACCACCTAGCTGCCCCAGAACTAGTAGTTTTTGAAGGAAGAAATCCATGCTGTCAACGAATGAATAAAAAATGCTCCAGGTAATTAGCAATTAGAAAAATACAAATTAAAATAACTCTGAGGATTCACCTCCCACTCAATCAGATTTTCAAAGATTAAAAAAAGGAAAATATCAAATACTTGGGGCTGGGGGAAACAATAGAATGGGAAAGACAGACCTCCAAGAAAATTAGAGATATCAAGGAAATGTTCATGCAAAAACAGGATGATTAAAGACAAGAATTGTAAGGATTTTAACAGAAGCAAAAGAGATTTAGATGAGGTGGCAAGAATACACACACACACACATACATACGTACACTCACTCTAAAAGATCTTAATGATGGAATCTTAATAAAGCTGCCCCAATATTCTAACTTCATTATGGGTACAGCCCTACTGAATAGCAGGCCCACTGTACCTACTTAGCGCTGCCCCTTCCCCCCACCCAAATGTCCTAACTTCACGTATTCCTCGATGGTCATTGGAACAACAGGTGTGTCCCTGAACTCTTAGTTCCCACAGAAACAGAAGGTATGTCCATGATCCCATGATGGGATTCCAGTCACCACCCCAGACCCATTCCCACAGAAACAAGTGTGTTCTCTTATTCAATCACAATCACATCATCCATCTAGCCCAAGACAGGACCACAATACCTAACTATCTGTCTTAACCAGACAGGATCACAATAGCTAGCCAATTCGAGGGCAGAATGACCAGAATGTTTAACCACCAAACCATAGATGGGACCCCTCCTCCATTACCTAATCCCTTAACAAACTTCTGCCTTTTTTTTTTTTTGGCTTTTTGGAGGGCAATTGGGGTTAAGTAACTTGCCCAAGGTCACACAGCTAGGTTTGTGTGTGTGTGTGTGTGTGTGTGTGTGTGTGTGTGTGTGTGTGTTAAGTGCCTGAGGCCGGATCCGAACTCAGGTCCTTCGGACTCCAGGGCCTACGCTCTACTCACTGCGACACCTACCCCCACCTTCCCCCGCCCCCCCATCCCCCTCCTGCCTTTTTAATACTAATGATACTCCTCTATTCTATGTAAACTTTTGTTATGTAATTGCATCTTTGCCCAATAAAAATCCATCTTGCTTTCTCTAAAGTTTCTGGTTCCTCTTGGAGCTTCGTGAGAGGTGTCCATCTCAATAAATGTCTGTACTTAGATTAGAGGTAGTCTGAATTCTTTGAGACAGTTCTACCACAAGACAACATGAAACCCCAACAGTTTTTCAGTGGGCAGAGCCCCCACCACAACAGTTTTTGGCATCCCTGGGTTAAACTGCAACATTAACATCACCAATAACCACGATGATGTGGTTACTGATCTAGAACCAGACATACTGGAAAAGGAAGTGGGTCTTAGGAAGCATTACTAACAATAAAGTGATAGAATTATAGCTGAGCTATTGATAATCCTAAAAGATAATGCTGTTAAAATACTGCACTCAGTATATCAGAAAATGTGGAAAACTGACAGTGGCTACTTAATTGGAAAAGATTAGTTTACTTCCAAATCCTAAAGAAGGACAATGCCAAGGAATGTTTAAATTACCAAACAATTGCCCCCATTTCATATGCCAGAAAGATTATGCTTAAGATTCTGTAAACTGGGCTTCAGCAATATGTGAACCAAGAATTACCAGAAGAGCAGCTGATTTTCAAAGAGGCAGAGGAACTAGAGACAAAATTGCCAACATCTGCTGGATTAGGGAGAAAGCAAGGGAGTTCCAGAAAACATCTAATTCTGCTTCATTGCTACATGAAGCCTCTGACTGTGTGAATCACAACAAAATGTGGCAAATCCTTAAAGAGAGGGGAATACCAGATCATCTTACTTATCTCTTGAGGAACCTGTGTGCAGGCCAAGAAGCAACAGTTGGAACCGAACATTAAACAACTAATTGGTTTAAGATTTGGGAAAAGAGTATAACATAGCTGTATATTATTACCTTATTTAACTTATATGTACAGTACATCATGTAAAATCTCAAGCTGCATAAATCAAAAGCTGGAAATAAGGTTGAATATCTAAGATTTGCAGATGATACTGCTCTGGCAGCAGAAAGAGAAAAAGACTTAAGAAGCCTCTTGAGGAGGGTGAAAGAGGGGAGTATAAAAGATGGTTTGAAGTTTAACATTAAAAACAAAAAAACCCAAACCCTAAGATCTTGGCGACTGCTCCCACCACTTCCTGACAAATAGAGGGAAAAGAAACAAAAACAGTGTTAGATTTTATATTCTCAGGCTCCAAGATCACCACCAACAGGAACTGCAGCCATGAAACAAAAAGATGTTTATTCCTTGGTAGGAAAGCTATGGCAAATATGAACAGCATACGAAAAAGCAGAGACATCACCTTGTTAACAATGGTCCTTATAATCAAAGCTGTGGTTTTTCTAGTAGCAATGTATGGCTGTGAGAGTTAGACTGTGTGGGAGAGCCAACGTGGATTTACCTCAGTGCCCTTGAGAGGTCCCTGGACCTGTGATGGCACTGCCTCCGGGCTTAGGCGATGATGGCAAGGCCTCTCACCCCCATTAACCCTCTAGGCACTTGAGGGACTGCTAGGCCCCCAGCTGACCCCGCCTTGTTCTAAGGAGCGAGGTACATCCGGGTCCACAAGGAATATCCTTGCTCCAGGTAGAAATTGCGAGATAAGAGTCCCAGGGTTAAGGTGTGCTTGACCTTAAAAGGCAGAAGGTCTTGTAATTGGCCAAGAGCCAAAATGGAAAGTGCTTGCGTAGGATAGGCTATATATGTAGAAGAGCAGGAAATAAAGTGGGAGTTGCCCCCTGAGTTGTACCTCGCCCCTTAGAACAAGGCGGGGTCAGCTGGGGGCCTAGCAGTCCCTCAAGTGCCTAGAGGGTTAATGGGGGCGAGAGGCCTTGCCATCATCGCCTAAGCCCAGAGGCAGTGCCATCACAGGTCCAGGGACCTCTCAAGGGCACTGAGGTAAATCCACGTTGGCTCTCCCACAAGACTGTAAGGAAAGCTGAGCACCACAGAATTTGAATTGTGGTGCTAGAGAAGGGACTTGGACAGCAAGGAGAAAAAAAATGGTCAATACTTGAATTAATTCAGGATATAAACTGGAAGGTCAAATACTGAAGCTGAAACTCAGACATTTTGGCCACATGATGAGAAGATAAGACTCACTGGAAAAGGCCCTGATGTTGGGAAAGATTAAGGCAAAAGGAAAAAGGGGACAACAGAGGATGAGATGGATAGTGTTAACGGAAGCAACAAACATTAACTTCAACAGACTTGGAGAGATAGTGGAGGATAGAAGGTCCTGGTGTGCCATGGTCCATAGGGTTACAAAGGGTCTGCCACAACTGAACAACAACAACAACAAGGGGGAAAACAGGCCCACTTGTATAATGTTGCTGGAGCTGTCCAGTCATTGTGGAAAGCAGTTTGGAACTGTGCCCCAAAAAGTATTAAACTGTATTCACTCTGATCTAGCTGTAACAATAGTAGGTCTGTACTCTAAAGGGATAAAAGAAAGAGGAAAAAGATTTATATGTACAAAAATATTAATATCAGCTCTTTTTGTAGTAGCCAAAAACTGGAAACTAATGGGGTACCCACTTATTGGGGAATGACTAAATTGTGGTATATGAATGTAATGGAATATTATTGTGCCCTAAATATGATAAAATGGGCAGATTCAGAGGAAATTAGTAAGACCTCTGTGGACTTGTGCAGAGAGAAATGATTTACACAATGGCATTACAGAGAAAAACACCTTTGAAAATTTTTAGAATTTTGATCAATGCTATGAAAAACTGTAAGTCTTGGGGCGGTTAGGTGGTGCAGTGAATAGAGAGAGCACTGGCCCTGGAGTCAGGAGGACCTGAGTTCAAATCTGGCCTCAGACATATGACCAAAAAAAAAAAACCTAGCTGTGTGACCTTGGGCAAGTCACTTAAACCCAATTGCCTTCCAAAAAGAAAAACCATAAGTCTAGAGGGCTGAAAATGAAATATGACACCTACCTGCTGCCAGAGACATAATGGACTTGAACTGAAAATAAGATATACATTTTTGGATATGACTAATGTGGGAATTTGTTTTGCTGGATTTTACATATTTTATCTTTCTTTTTAAATTTTTTCAATTGGGGAGAGGAGGAGGAGAGATAATAATATACATAGGTAAATATATAACACTAAAAAAAAAAAAACTCATGTGGAGAAATAGACTAAGGTAAATGGAACAACATCCACACTTTATAGTCTTCTAGGAAACAGGTGTCAAAACTTATGAGTGTGGCGCAAAACCAGATTAAAATGTAACAGGGAAATTACCAAATCAATAAAAATATAATGCAACATAGATAATGTTATTTTGTGATTTTCTGAGTCAATATAGAATCTGCAGGTATCTGCTTTTTATTTTGAGTTTGACACCATTGTTTCAGGATGTAGCTATCAAAGACTTATAAAACTTATGTTTTTGTAAACCATAGGTATAAATGGGAATATCACCTTTTAGCACTTGCCCCCAAAGAACCTTGGCTGGGAGTTTGGTGCTGGGGTTTTCATTCAGAATCTAAAACCTTAAATAATTTTGAAACAGGAACTGTGGTGGACTAATTCTGAAACTCCTCAACATCCTACACAATGTCTGACTCCAATCTTCCTTTCCCACCTTATCTCATATATTCAGTAGTTCATTTTACAAACATCATTAAGTATCTACTGTCTGTAGAATACTGGGGTACTAGGTGTTAGGGGAGAGTTAGATAAACTTACATAAGACATACAGAGTTTATTATCTATTATGGAATTAAAACAGAAACAATAATATCTTTAATTTTACATGACAAGTGCATCAGTTATAAAACAAATTCATCTTCTTAATATATATTACTGCCCCCTCCTCCTTTTTTCATCCTTTTCTTAAAAAAAAAAGCATAGCCTTCCAGATTCCTATTTTACTCATAAACCTTGTGACTGGAACAATGTCTGCTAGGGCTTCTCCCTCCCTGTACCACTCACAGGGGTTAGGAAAAGGTGACAAAGCCAGGGACCAGATGGGAAAGTAGAGAGAGCTAAGGCCCCACCACCCACCTTGATGCAGTATTCTGGTATCCTTGGCCTGTATTGAAAGAGAGCTTCCTCTGGTCACCTAGGGGCACATAAACGGTCTCCGTATGTGGGATAGAGTCAAGCCCTTCTGCCCTGCTGACCAGAGGACACTTTATAAACAGGGCCACTGTATACTGCCTGCATATCCTTGTTATGTTATGGGTCAATAAACCTTTTAAAATCAGTCCCATTACCTACCAAGTGCCTCATTGAAATAACAAGGTACCAGCATCAGGCCTACTACTGCTAACAGGCTTCTGTCTTTGGAGATCACAGATTTAGGGTTAAAAGGAGGGCATTGATTCATCCGGCCCTCTTATTTTACAGAGCCCCAGAGGGGTCACATGGCTTACCCAAAGTCACAAATGGAGTAGTAACAGAAGTGACATTTGAACCCAGGTCTCTGCCTCCAGACCCTCCCCCCACACCACACTGCTTCTTCTCTTGTGTTTACAACTAAATTTTCTGCTTCTGAATAGCAAGCATTGTACTTCATGTTTTTTTTCTCTCTCATAGCAGCTTAACACAGGCCAAGCCCAAAGTAATAATAACTGGCATTTGCATACTGTTTTAGACTTTGCAAAATACTTTACATAATCTCATTTGGGCCTCACAATAACTCTGTGAGATAAATACTACAGATATTAACCCCATTTTACCAGGAACTGAGGCTAAAAGGGTTAAATAAAGGACTCATTATCATTCAGCTAGTGTCTGAGGCAACACTTGTACCCAGGTCTCCCTAATTCCACACCTAAATACTTTATCCATTAGGTCACACTGCCTCTTGAGTATGTAGGTACTCAATCAATATTTGTTGAACATAATTTCATATTATCAAGTAGGGGAGACAGTCCCTGAAGAGAAACAATTTCCTCCCTTAGGTAACCTTCCCCTGTATTTATGTCTATTCAGAGGGTCCCTGCTTCCTAATGAATGCACTGTCTCCAAATGGTCCAGAAGCTCCCTTCAGAAGTTACATTGCATCCTACCCCACTCCCACCTCTCCTCCCGACTCTTTCTACTCTCAAACTCCTGAGATTCATTTAAGATTTAGCCACAGATAGCTTCCAAAGAGCTTGGCCAATTCATTTGCTCAGCTGATTCATTTCTTGATCAGAAAGGCATTTGCTCTTCACAAAGGCTCAGGGAGTAGAAGGGCCTTTTACAGTTAAACACCTCATTAACACCTTGTGATTATATTTTGGGCTTGGAGATAGTAACTGAATTGAAGAGGGGAATCCTTCCTTTATACAAATAAATCGTCATAAACATTATTCTCATTATTTACAATTCCCTGTGCACCAAGGTGCTTTCAATCAAGTGATAATTCCCTATATTTTTTATACCATCAACATTAGCTAGCTCTTGAAAAATGTAACTACTCCATAAGGATCATATTAAGCATAACATTGCACAATATAATTAACGTGTTTTGTACTTATAAAGCACCTATAATGGAATATGTGTGTGGATGGGCTTAGAGGGGCCATCCTGTAGAGGGTGGACTGAGTTGACCTCACCATTTCTAGAGAAACACAAGGTTTCTTCATCTGAAAAAAACTGGAACTTTGGGAAATAACATAGCAAACTCTTAGTTGTCCATTTTGTAGGGAGCACATCCAAGCTCCAGCAGATAGTATTGGTCACTAAGTCAAGAGAAGTGGCTCATTCAGTGGACCTTAAAAATGAAGTGGTTTTACCCTCTGTAACTCTCCAGCTCTCCTGGAATCATGTTAACTATGGGACTTCTTGTGAGGGGTTGGGAAAAATGGCTTTCTTCACTCCCTCCCATTTGGCAGCTAGAGAAAAAGGCTGGACCTTGGGGCCCTTATCCGCTTTTTCTATTTTGTGTTTCCTTACCGCAGGCAAAGGTGACAAAACAGCAATACTGACATGAATGTATCAGGTTTTGGAGGTAGTCTGGTGAGTTTGAATGGTTGGGAGATGCTGGATCCCAAAGAGGAGCTAGCTGCACTGCAGAAACTTCCCTTTCCACACTCACTACATAGACATCTCAGGATGTTCAAATTACATTTAAACTATTATCTAATTCAACCATAAAAAATTCAGAGAATTAGTTACTGTAAAATGACTTTCATTCTTGCATGGACTCATAAAGAAACATTGGATAAGTATACACACCCATTGTTACTTTGGCAATTACAAGAAAAAATTTTAAAATATTAGAAAAACATCCAGATTGGAGCCCATTTTAGTAGACTCCACTGAATAACTTAATTCTTCAATTTTAGATACAGAGACTTTAAGGGAAGAAAACAAGAATTTATTAAGTGTCTACTGTGTGCCAGGCACTTTATATATATTACTTCATTTGATCCTCACAGTAACCTAGTAAGGCAAGTGCTATTATTATCCCCATTTGATAGGTAAAGAAACTGAAACAGAAAAAGGTTAAGTAACTTGTACAGATTATTTGCATGGCTGGTAAGTCTGAATATGAATCTGAATTCAGGTCTTCCTGACTCCTAATCCACTGTAACACGTAGCTTCCTCTTTGAAATACACTATACATTGCTAAAGGTCAAGGAGTAAAAATTTGCTGAAAATGAAACAAAAATTAAATCTCCTAGTACTCTAGTGTCTTCGCTCTACACTTACCTTGTTTAAGATTTTATATGCCTGCAGGGGGATCCTAAGAACATTGTAGCTTCTCAAGTTTATGCAAGGGTATTTCCCAATTGATAAATGGTCAAAGGATATGAACAGAAAGCTTTCAGAAGAAGAAATTAAAGATATCTATAAGCATATGAAAAAATGCTTTAAATCACTAGTGATTAGAGAAATGCAAATCAAAACAACTCTGAGGTACCACATCTCACCAGTCAGATTGGCTAAGATGACAAAACAGGAAAATGACAAATGCTGGAGAGGATGTTGGAAAATTAGAATGCTGGTGGAGTTGTGAACTGATTCAACCATTCTGGAGAACAATCTGGAAGTATGCCCAAAGGGCTATAAATAATTGCATACCCTTTGACCCAGCAATACCACTTCTAGGGTGGTATCCCAAAGAGATCACAGAAGTGAGAGGAAGACCTGTATGTACAAAAATATATTTAGTAGCTCTTTTTGTAGTGGCAAAGAACTGGAAATTTAAAGGATGTCCATCAATTGGGGAATGGCTAAACAAGTAGTGGTATATGAATGTAATGGAATATTATTATGCTATAAGAAATGAGGAGCAAACTTCATATTTACTTGGAGAGACTTATACAAACTGATGCTGAGTGAGATTACAATTACAGACACAACATATGTGTAAATGACCAACTTTGATAGACTGGACTCCTCTCAGCAATGCAAGGCTATAAGACAACTCCAGAAGACTCATGATGGAAAAAAGATGTCTACATACAGAGAAAGAACTAGAGAACAGAATTTGAATGCAGACTGAAGCAAACCACCTGCTCTCTTTCTTTTTCTTTCTTGGTTTTGCTTCTTTCCCATTGTTCATCCCATCGGTTATAATCCTTCACAACCTGACTAATGTCTAATGTGAAAGTATTTACAGATCCTATACTTGATTGCATGCTGCCATGGGAGTGGGGAGAAGAGGGAGGGGGAGAAAATGTGAAACTCAAGGGAATGTGGAACTGAATCTTGTAAAATAAATTGATAAAGACAAAAAAATTAAATAATAATTTAAAAAAAGAAAAAATGCTCTAAGTCACTATTGATTAAAGAAATGCAAATTAAAGCAGCTCTGAGGTGCCACTTCACAGCTATCAGATTGGCTAATATGACAGAAAAGGAAAATGACAAATGTTGGGAGGCATGTCGGGAAATTGAGACACTAATGTAGTGTTGGTGGAGTAGTGAACTGATTCAACCATTTTGGAAAACAGTTTGGAACTATGTCCAAAGGGTTAGAAAACCATTAGTGCCCTTTGACCCAGAAACACCACTACTAGGTCTGTATCCCAAAGAGATTAAAAAACAAAAAGGAAAAGGACTTATATGTACAAAAATATTTATAGCAGCTCTTTCTGTGGTGGCAAAGAATTGGAAATTGAAGAGATGTCCATCAGTTGGGGAATGGCCAAGCAAATTGTGGTATATAGTTGTGATGGAATACTATTTTTTTGGAGGGGGAAGGCAAGGCAATTGGGGTTAAGTGACTTGCCCAAGGTCACACAGACTTGCCCAAGGTCAAATGTATCAAGTGTCTGAGGCTGGATTTGAACTCAGGTTCTCCTGGCTGCCCCCATGATGTAATACTATTGTGTAATAAAAAGTGATGAGCAGGGTGCTCTCAGGAAAACCTGAAAAAACTTACACAAATTGATGCAAAGTGAAGTAAGCAAAACCAGGAGAACATTGGACATAGGAGCGGCAATATTGTATGATGATCAACTGTGAATGACTTATCTATTCTCAATCACACAATGATCCAAGACAATTCCAAAGAATTTAGGATGGAAAGTACTGTCCACCTCCAGAAAAAGAACTGATGGGAGTCTGAATACAGATAGAAGCCTAATTTTATTTTGCTTTATTTCTCTTGAGGTTTGTTTTCTAGTCTGTGTTTTCTTTCACAATATGACTAATATGGAAATATGTTTTGCAAGACTGTAATATATATTGCAGTATACATGTATACAAATGCTTGCCTTCTTAATGAAGGAGAGGAAGAAGAGAGAAAGAAAATTTGAAACTCAAAACTTTTTTAAAATGAAAGTTAATTGTTTTTACATCTAATTGGTGAAAAAATAAAATATTGTTCTATTTTTTAATGTATGTATGTATATATTTTTGGGGGGGAGAAGGGGATCAAACAGGAAGGCCTGGATAGGTTGCTGCTTTTTTTCACCCCAATTAATTAATTCATTTATTTATTTTTCATTTTCAACATTCATTTCGACAAGATTTTGAGTTACAAATGTTTCTCCTCATCTTTCCCCTACCCCCACCCCAAAACAGCTAGCCTACTGAATGCCCCTTTCCCCAATCTGTTCTCTCTTATATCCTCCTCCATTCCTCCCCCAGCTTTCTAAAAGGCAAGATGGATTTCTATACCCCTGTGCCTGTATATCTTATTTCCCAGTTACATGTAAAAACAAACAAAAAAAACCCAACAATTTTTAATACACATTTGATTTAAAACTTTGAGTTCCAGATTTTATTCCCTTCCTCCCTCCTCACCCACCCCCACTAGAAAGATAAGCAATTCAATGTAGGTTGTATGTGTGTAGTTACACAAAACATTTCCATAGTAGGTATATTGTGAGACTTAACTAACTATATTTCCCTCCATCCTATCCCACCCCTCACTTATTCTATTTTCTCCTTTGACCCCGTCCCTTTTCAAAAGTGTTTGCTTCTAACTACCCTCTTCCCCAATCTGCTCTCCCTTCTATCATCCCCACCCCCCCACCTATCCCCTACCTCCCTGTTTTCCTGTAGGGTAAGATACCCAACTGAGTGTGTATGTTATTCCCTCCTTCAGCCAAATTCAGTGAGAGTAAAGTTGTCCCATTCCTTTTTACCTTCTCCTCTCCATTGTAACAGTTTTCTCTTGCCTCTTTTATATGAGATAATTTACCCTAATCTATCTCCTCCTTTCTCCTTCACCCAGTAATTCCTCTCTCACATCTTATTTTATTTTTTAGGTATCATCCCTTCATATTCAACTTATCCTTTTCCCCCTATGTATACATGAACATACATATGCCCACATTCACATATATATTTATATACCCATACACCCTCCTATACATACATAGATATGTATAAATATATATATATGCATATATATTCCCTTCAACTGTACTCATATTGAGAAGAGTCTTATGAGTTATAATTTTTCCATGTAGGAATGTAAATAGTTCAACTTTAATACGTTCCTTATGATTTCTTTTTTCTGTTTACCTTCTTGTATTTGAAAGTCAAATTTTCTGTTCAGGGCTGGTTTTTTCATCAAGATTACTTGAAAATCCTCTATTTCATTGAATGACCATATTTTCCCTGAAGCATTATACTCAGTTTTGCTGGGTAGATGATTCTTGGTTTTAGTCCTAGTTCCTTTGATCTCCAGAATATCATATTCCAAGCCCTTCGATCCCTTAGTGTAGAAAGTGCTAGGTCTTATGTTATCCTGATTGTGTTTCCACAATACTCAAATTGTTTCTTCCTGACTGCTTGCAGTATGTCCTCCTTGACTTGGGAACTCTGGAATTTGGCTATAATATTTTGGGATATTTTTCAAGAAGCAATTGGTAAATTCTTTAAATTTCTATTTTGCCCTCTAGTTCTAGAATATCAGGGCAATTTTGCTTGATAATTTCTTGAAAGATGGTGTTTAGGTTCTTTTTTTGATCATGGCTTTCAGGTAGTCCAATAATTTTAAAATTATCTCTCCTGGATCTGTTTTCCAGGTCAGTGGTTCTTCCAGTGAGATATTTCACATTGCCTTCTATTCTTTCATTTGTTTGGATCTGTTTTATAGTATCTTGATTTCTCATAAAGTCATTAGCTTCCAGTTGCTCCAATCTAATTTTAAAGGAGTTATTCTCTTCAGTGAGTTTTTGAAATTCCTTTTCCATTTGGCAAATTTGGCTTCTTTTTTTTTTTAAACAAATACTTTGTTAACTTCTGTTTTACATCATTCATTTCCGCCAGATTTTGAGTTACAATCATTTTCCCCCCATTATTCCCCTACCCAACCTCCCAGAATAGCAGTCCCACAAGATATCGCTTCCTCCAATCTGCTCTCTCCCATACCTTCTCCCATACCCCCTTCGACTTTTCCATTGGAGGAAGATGAATCTTTGTGTCCCAATGCCTGCACATCTTATCTCCCTATTACAAGCAAAAGAGTATTAATAATAGTATTTATATATATTTGAAACATTTAATGTTAAGACCTCTAATTTCAGATCCATTTCCTTCCTCCCTTGTCACCCATTCCCTCTTGGGAGATAAGTAATTCAGTATATGTTGTACATGTCTAGCTATGCAAAACATTATCATAGTAGATATATTGTACAAGGCTGCTTATAATTCCTTCCCACTCATCCCACCCCCCACCTGGTCCATTCCCTACATGATCCTGTCCCTCTTCTATAGTGGGTACTTCCAACCTCCCCTCACCCCAAGGATGCCCTCCCATCCATCATCCCTCCTCTCATCCCCCTTCCCCCTATCCTGCTGCAGGTTGAGATATCCCATTTAGTATGTATGTCATTTCTCCCTGAACCAAATTCAATGTGAATGTGGTTTTGCCTTTTTAGCCTTCCTTATTCTCCCCCTCCTTTGCAACCACTTCCCCTACATGGGATAGTTTACCCTACCCTGTCTCTCCCCATCTCCTCTTGCCACTTTCCTCTCTCACCTCATAATTTCATCCCTTGAGTACTCTCCCTTCCCAACAAATTCAACCTATTGTCTATCCATATATAACTGTAACCATATACACACACATTCACATATGTATTCATATGACCACACCCCCTTCTTCATTATTTTCACATGTGAGAAGATATCATCAGTCACAGTTATTGCTTTTCCATATAGGAATGTAAATATTTCTAGTTTTATAAGTTCCTTTTGATTTCTTTTCCCCACCTGTTCTCAGGCATCTCTTACTTTTTGTGTTGGATGTCAAATTTTCTATTCAATTCTGGTTTTTTCCTCAAGAATGCTTGAAAGTCCTCTATTCCACTGAATGACCATATTTTCCCTGAAACAAAATACTCAGTTTTGCTGGGCAGTGACCCTTGGGTTCATTCCCAGTTCTTTTGCCTTCTGGAATATCATATTCCATGCCCTTTGATCCCTCAGTGTAGAAGCTGCCAGGTCCTGGGCTATTCTGATTGTGTTTCCACGATATTGAAATTGTTTCTTCCTGGCTGCTTGTAGTATTTTCTCCTTGATCTGGGGATTCTGGAACCTGGCTATAATATTCCTGGGAGTTTTCTTTTTGGGATCTTTTTCAGGAGGTGATCTGCGGATTCTTTCAACCTCTATTTTGCCCTCTGGATCTAAAACATCAGGGCAATTTTCCTTGAGAATTTCTTGAAGGGTGATTTCTAGGTTCTTTCTTTGATCATGGCTTCCAGGTAGTCCAATAATTTTTAAATTATCTCTCCTGGACTCATTTTCCAGGTCAGTGGTTTTTCCCATGAGACATTTCACATTTGCCTTCTAATCTTTCATTTGTTTGGGTCTGGCTACAGCATCTTGATTTCTCATAAAGTCACTAGCTTCCATTTGCTCCAGTCTAACTCTGAAGGGAATGAATCTCCTCAGTGAACTTTTGAGATTTTTTCCATCTGGTAAATTCGACTTTTTAAGGCATTCTTCTCCTCATTGCCCTTTTGGCCTCCTTTGCCATTTGAGTTGATTTTTTAAGGTGTTGTTTTCCTCAGTCAGGCTGTTGACCCTCATCTCCATACTTTTCTGCATCCTTCTCATTTTCTTTCTAATTTTCTCTCATTTCTCTACATATCCTACTCTCAAAAGTCCTTCTTAAGGTCCTCTATGGCCTGCAACCCACTCATGTTTTCCCCTGGGGGCTTTTGGAGCAGGACTTCTGACCTCACAGTCCTTTTCCCGCTCTATGCCCCCAAAATAGGAGTCTAGGGTTGCATTTTTCTGTTTCCTTTGCCTTGGCATGTTGCCACTTAATTATTTGACTTTTGGGCTTGTTGCCACATGATGGCTTTAAGGCCAGATAGAGGAATTTTCGTCCCGAACGTGTGGGGGGCAACTTCCGTTTCTGGCAAGCTGTAAACCCACCCACAACTTCCACCCTAGATCACAATCTAGATCCAGGGAGGTTAAAGCAAGAGCGATTACCCCCCAAGACTGATCGCTGGATCTCCCCATAATTTGTAGGCTGGAGCCGGAAATGCCTATGAAAACTACAAAATGGCGTGTCTCTTCAGCGGCTTCTAGCCCCCAGGGGAGGGAGCTGACGCATTCCCCAAATACAGGTCCCAAAGTCCATAGGACACTAACCTCTT